>CATIWF010052509.1:0-48493 GCA_949630135.1 Balakata baccata
GAAATTATAAAGGTATAAATTCTGAATTTTCTTTGGTTAAATTAGTTTTAATTGGCACATGAAAATCCTTTGATTCGGGTTTTAAAAATTTTTATTTTCCGCTGCGTTATATGTATGTGATACATGATCAAAACCCTTCAAAACCAACAAACCACAAGGCAAACCTTGAAATAATGTGATTAAAGGCTTAAGGAGGATAAATACCTACTAAATCACGTCTAGGGGTCAAAAACAGAGATAAAAAATTCGGTTCCAAGTGCTGTTTGGTAGAAATCTCGTGTTCTTGATGAAAAACACTAAAAACCGTAATTAAATCCTTGATAATCCAATCCAAATGTATTTTCTAGTGTTAAATCAAAAGGAAATCAAAGGGAAAATGTTAAGGAATGCTTTTAGAGGGTTTGGGATGATCAGAGAGCAGCTAGATTTTTGATAAATGCGGAGTAGGATGCAAAAACGTATATTTATAACATGTAGTCTAGAGGCGAATCTCGACCGAGAAACTAGTATTGCGAGCGGGAAACCTTTCCCGACCGTGAACTGGCATTTCCCCAGTAGGATTTGATTCTGCCTACCAAAACATAAAATAAGCCAGAATTGACCCTAATACCCCTCATATTCCACATTATGTCTATGCCATATTTTGTGGTCGTTATAATGCCCGAGGTATTCCTATAAAATTTCCAAAGGTATACTGAAGTATCCTCAAGATATACTAGATTTTATAATCTTTGTTTATAACTATTTTAGGTCCAAGATATCTTCAAAATATACCCAAAGTATGCCCAAGATATATCATACTTTATAACTTTTGTTTACAACTGTTTTAGGCCAAAGTATCCCTAAGATATACTCATAGTATGCCCAAGGTATACCGAACATTATAGCATTTGTTCACAAATGTTTTAGGTCCAAAATATCCCAAAGATATACCAGATTTTATACCTTTTGTTCACAATTGTTTTAGTCTTAAGGTATTCCCAAGATATACCCGACTTTATAGCTTTTGTTCACATAACTATTTTAGGTTCAAGACATCTCCCAAAATATATTTAAGATATGACCAAGATATACTATAGATTATCTTATGTTTTACAAAGTACTTTACGCCGAAAGTATGCCTGATATATATCCAAAGTATATAAAAGGAGTTGATGTAATTATAGAAAATAATTTTCGGTAAAATTAAAAAAATATATTGATGGAAGGTATAATTGTAATTATTTATTATTATTATTATTTTGATATATATGAAAAATTCCTTATTAATAATTGGCCGGAGACCGAGATGAGCCCTTAAAGGTTACTTGAGCCCATATCTCTAAATCTTTTTTTTTTTTTTAAATTTATATCTCCAAATCTTTAAAAACCTCTATTTTGGCAATTCGTCTCAAACCCTAGAGTGCATCGCTTTGCAGCAGCCAAGCGCGGAAGACGTCTTCCGCTCACAGATCTCACTAGCTCAAAACCCAGGTAACTCACCTTCTCCAATTTTTAGTCCTTTTCTTTAATTCCGTTAGATTAATTTCGCTGAATTTTATGGTTTTTTAGTGGCAGCTATTATTCGTTCGTTGTTACGAACCCATAGTCATTGAGAATCTTTGTTATTAATTTATTTTTATCTGTATCCGAGTTATGCAGATTAAAGGATGTCGGCCAGCGAACTTGCTTGCACTTACGCTGCTTTGATTCTCTATGATGATGGTATTCCCATCACTGTATCCCTGAACACGTCCTTGCTATTTAATTTATTTTCAGAATTGGTTTATTAATTAGTGGTTTGAAGATTTATATTGTGAAGTATTCTTATTTTAAACTGCATGAGGAATTTCTTCAGATTTTTTTGGTGTATGTATTTTTTAGTTTCTATTGTATCTCTTGATTTTTTTTTTTTCCAGTCTTTCTGATCACTGATAAATAGAGTTAAGTATGAAAATTGTTTTTACTTATGTTTAATAAAACACTTATTCATCAGTTAAGTTGATTTCCTCAGAGATATAGGTTTTATATCCTTTGTGGAGTATTGGTTTTTTCTTTGACCTTGTCAATAGGCAGAGAAAATTGCACAATTGGTCAAAGCAGCCAATGTGACAGTCGAGTCCTACTGGCCAAGCTTGTTTGCAAAGCTTGCAGAGAAGCGTAACATTGAAGATCTCATAATGAATGTTGGGTCTGGTGGTGGTGCTGCTGCTCCAGTTGCAGTTGTTGCCCCAGCCGGTGGTGCTGGTGGTGGTGCTGCAGCTGCTCCCCCACCTGAGGAGAAGAAGAAGGTAATTGTTTTATATTCTTGTGCTTTTGTTGTGTGGACCTTATGTTTTCAAGTTTTTTTATTGGTTGGAATTTCTAATTGTCATGTGATTTATTGATGATTTTACAGGAAGAGCCTCAAGAAGAGAGTGATGATGATATGGGATTTAGCTTGTTTGATTAGAGCTCCTTCCTTTATGCATAAGTCCTATGTTGGTCTTGGTAGTTTGACAGTAGTTTATGTTTTTTATCTTTTTACAGTTGAATTTGTCACTATAAATACCTTTTTTATTGTGAATGTAGAATGCTTTTGAACATCATATGCTTCAGATTCTAGATATATATTAGTATTTCAGATGAGTCTCAATTTCCTCGTTTTTGAGTTATGAATCATTGTCATAATTGTGCAAATGGATTTAAAATTTCCCACTTCCATTATAACGTGGAATCTGGGTAATGCTTGGTGGCAATATATTGTCAAAGTTTTTGTTTGTTTTCAAGACAATGTTATCACTAGAGTGCATCTATATGTGCCATCTTTAGTATCGCTGCATATATATGTTCGTGTTAATTACATTTGGTGCTTTTGCAATATCTCGGATTAAGTTAGTCGAGGATTGATCAAAGGAGCTGTATGTGAATTGTCGTTCTTCCACAATAACATTAGTTACACTTCTATCAGTTTCTAGCTAGAAACTTTCCCATTGCCTTGTTATGTTGTAAGAAGTTTTATGCTCCTGGTCATTTCTTAGTTTAATGATTGCTGCTGAATTAGTATTTATTATTCTAGTTGATGATTGCTTCTTTTAATATTATTCTTGTTATCTGATGTAATGTTGTCGCTTTCTCTTTGTTATAACCATATCAAGGAGTAATTTTGCGATAATAACTGTCATAATGTGAAGCATTGTTGCTCTGCCTGTTTAGTGCGAGGAAAATTAGTTTTGGCCCCGAGAAGTGAGAGGGTGAATTATATCGACAGGATTGAAGTATATAAATTGTAATAATTCAGTATTTTAAATATTATTTTAGATATAAAATAAAAATTGAGATAATTTTATGTTACAAATAATTTTTGAAATATTTAGTTGTTACTTATATAATTGGGGGTGCTGCTCTGTTGGGGTAATTCACCCTGAAGTGAAAGGATGATCATAAATAAAGTGTCATTGAACAGTGTACATAATCGGATTAACATGCCATTTTCCAAGTTATAATAATATAGATTTAGTGAAGAACCATCATCTAATTTTCGAAGTTGAGTATATGCAAATGCAGTTCTTCAAAGTCAATTTAATTTTTCCTTGACGTAATAAGATTCTAATTAGTTCCATTTACAACTTAAAACATTTTCAAAATAAAATTGTAATTACTTTCTTAAACTAAGCAATAATTTCTAATATAAATAAACTGCAAAAAAATACGAAAAAGAAAAAGTTATCACGGAATAATATTTTACTGTTTTCTCTGATTAATGTAATTCCTACTAAAAAAAAAGTGGATGAAGGTTTTGGACGAATAATACAATGGAAAAAGAAAAAATCAAAAAGCAGTAGGCAAGAAGGGCCCAACCGGGTTCGAACCGGTGACCTCTTGATCTGCAGTCAAATGCTCTACCACTGAGCTATGGACCCGAACGCTGTGGATTTTACTCCTTTAATTACTATGTCTATATCACTAAATGAGGCCTGGCTTGATAGCCACTCTGCGGAAATTAACATCTATGAAAACGCCACTGGTAGAAAAAGACACCTTAATAATAGAGAAGAAAAGGAGGGAGGAAAAAAACCTTATATTTCATGAATTCGGAAAGGATACTGTGGATTAGGACTTCGATGCAATTTGTGCCATAATAAAATCAACCAACTTATTGATATCTCCCCGAGAAATTTTTATTTCTACCATATTATTTGTAGATTAAAATAATTACTTATTAATAGATATTAATTATGTTATTTTTAAAAATTATAATAAATGTAATATATATATATATATTATTTAATGGGTGAATTAATTCTCACACTAAAAATACATAAAATTGTACTCACCAATAAACATCCTCTTCCTCAAATTCTAGACAAAATTAAAAATTAGGAGTTGCAAGAATCAATGTTATGTTTGAGTGAATGGATGGATGGATGGATTTTAAATGAGAGATTTTGAACAATTTATATAGATTTATGCTAAATTTATCGTTTGACTATTTAAAAAACATCAAAATCTATAGATTTTGGAAAACTTTTCGTCTACCAAAATCTTTCATTTTTTAAGGATTTAATTTCAAAATTCATGAATTTTAATTAATAAGAAATTATTACCAGTTTTTTTTATTCTAAGGGCCTTTAATAATATTTTAAAACTATTTTTATTCTTAAAAATGTAAAAATAATTTTTCTTTTAATTTCAACTCATTGCTTTAGTGTATTATTATTATTAGTAAAAAAATATTTTTAGTAATGCAATTAAATATTATATTGTATAATAACTTTATTTTTTATTTTTTTTATTTTTCAATTCTTAAAATAACTAATTTTATTTTTAAAATTTTTAAATATAGAATATTTAATAATGGATAAAATTGAAAATAAATTATTAAATTTATAAATTGTGGTTATTAAATCAAAAATAAATGGAAATTCAAAATTTATAAATTTAATAGTCAAACCAACCCACGAAGTTTTTAGAATTAATAAATTTTACAATTCTTGAATTTTATAAAATTCATAAATTTTAAAATATCCCACTCTTAAACGCCTAAGTGATTTCTTGTATTATTTTCATTGTCCAATTATTGGTGTAACATTATCCTGCTATTAAATCGATTTGTTTTCTTTATTACAAAATCGATTTGTTTAGTTCGAAAGAACAACGAGTCACACCACACATGTTGACTGAATCCACAAAGCCAAGCCTAAGAATTACTTCAACTTTTGCCGTTGAGAGTTGAGTGGCCTCTCTTTTGTTTTCATTTTCAATCAATAAGGCGGTTGCTTCCACGCCCTCTTCCCTCGTTTCCTCCGCCCTCTCTTCTCCTCTTATACTCTCCTTCCTCTCCTCCTCTTTCCTTCACTTCCTCTTCCCCAAATCCCATTTTCTCCCTTTCTTTCCTGGCTTAGGTAATAGAGAAAGCTCTATCCTCTATGGCTTCAGCTTTCTCTGCGACTAAGTTTATCCAGCCCTTGCCTCTCTCTGGCTCCACCTCCAGATCTCACGATAAACATCAGCCTCTTTTTGATCCTCTTAAAACCACTTCTTCTTTTCTGGGATCTACTCGCAAACTTCATTTCGATTCTGCTCTTAAATTGAATCATGTCAATTCTCACCGTCGATCTGATGTTGTTGCTGTATCCGAAGCCGTTAAGGAAAAGAAACTCAAATCCACCTGTAATCTGGTATTCAATTCTTTAATGTCGATTTTGATTTCATTCTTTTGGTCTGTTGAGATTATCTGCTTTGCCAATTGTTCGGTTTCTTGCTTGAAAGTTTGTAGTTTTGTTTTGCATTTGGGAACTGGAATAGATGACGTTTCTACCTTATTTAGCTTAATTGAAACCACTTGCTATAAATATCTCTTTTTTTTTGCGGTTAAATGGAACGAAGCTACAAGATTTGAAATTTGAGTTCGAACTTTCATCTTCTTTTCCACATCCATATTGGCAAAATCAATAATTACACCTGCCTTGACTTTTCCCGTTCTTCCAAGTGGCTGTAATTATTTAATAATTACCTTAAAGTTGCTTTTTTTTTTTTAATGAACCGAACAGAGATTAAGAACGTTGTTTTTAATTAATTACTTTGTTGTGAACTTAGTTGATCACAAAAGAAGAAGGGTTGGAGCTATATGAGGATATGGTGTTGGGCAGAGCTTTTGAGGACATGTGTGCTCAGATGTATTACAGGGGAAAAATGTTTGGTTTTGTTCATCTCTACAATGGCCAAGAGGCTGTGTCAACTGGGTTCATCAAGCTTTTGAAGAAGGATGATTCTGCTGTCAGCACTTACCGTGATCATGTGCACGCATTGAGTAAGGGGGTCCCAGCTCGTGCTGTAATGAGCGAGCTCTTTGGCAAGACAACTGGCTGTTGTCGTGGCCAAGGTGGATCCATGCACATGTTCTCGAAGGAGCACAATCTGCTTGGTGGTTTTGCTTTTATTGGTGAGGGAATTCCAGTGGCAACTGGTGCTGCTTTTACCTCAAAGTACAAAAGGGAGGTTTTGAAGCAGACTGACTGTGAGGATGTGACATTGGCCTTTTTTGGAGATGGAACTTGCAATAATGGCCAGTTTTTTGAGTGTTTGAACATGGCGGCTTTGTGGAAGTTGCCTATTGTGTTTGTTGTAGAGAATAATTTGTGGGCAATTGGAATGTCACACTTGAGGGCAACTTCGGATCCTCAGATTTGGAAGAAGGGTCCACCCTTCGGAATGCCAGGTGTCCATGTTGATGGAATGGATGTTTTGAAGGTGAGAGAGGTGGCCAAGGAAGCAATTGGAAGGGCTAGGAGGGGAGACGGACCAACATTGGTGGAATGTGAGACCTACAGGTTTAGAGGACACTCATTGGCTGATCCTGATGAGCTTCGTGACCCTGGTGAGCATTTGATTAATTTGATCATCTACAAACTTTCTTCGTTATTGATTAACATGTTTAGAATTTTATTTAGGGAAAATTACTTTTTATTCCCAAGATTTGACATAATACACTAGTATTTTCATAAGATTTAAAAATTATATTATTTACCCTATTTGTTTTATCCTTTTATACTAGTACTTCCTTCTGTTAGATTTTCTGTTAAAAAGACGTTAGATTATAGTGAAATAACAAATAAAAATTATTATTTACTCCCAAAAATTTGATCTATTGTACTAGTATCTTTTGAAGTTTGACCTATTGTACTAGTATCCTTTGAGGTTTGACCTATTGTACTAGTATCCTTTGAAGTTTGACTTATTATACTAGTACCCCTTGAGCAAAAGAGTATTATTTATAATTAACGGTAAATGTCTTAAAATTTAATAGATATAGAACAAAGGGGGCAAATAGTATAATTTTTAAATATCAAGGAGATACTAGTGTATTATGTAAAATATCATGGGATAAATAGTAATTTTCCCATTTATTTACCATAGCTGTTAATGTCTTACTGACACCAACCTCTGCATGATTGTAGTCCCTTGTTGAAACTTGAACTCACTCACCATTCCTTATAATTTTTTTTTACACTTTTGAAGCTTATTCAACGTACTTTTGATAAAGCTGTACCTCTATATAATTGAAAAAGTTGAATTCTTTTAGTTTGTCATGCTATCTATAGATTTCCAGATGTTTGTTTGAGTCAATGTGCCACATTATTTTTCATTTAACACGGCTATTGTATATGTATACGTTTCAAGATAGGAATTGAAGCATCAACCTTTTATCTTGTTCATCTTCCCTCTTCTCCCTCGTTTCCC
This sequence comes from Balakata baccata, assembly GCA_949630135.1. Classification (NCBI taxonomy): domain Eukaryota; kingdom Viridiplantae; phylum Streptophyta; class Magnoliopsida; order Malpighiales; family Euphorbiaceae; genus Balakata; species Balakata baccata. The sequence continues at coordinate 7,702 of CATIWF010052509.1, forward strand.
CTGTTACTCCTCCCCCCCCCCCCCCCCCTTCTCTCTCTTCTCCTCTCTTTTTATTGGGTAGACTCCAACAAGTACTTCAAATATCAGCAATTTTTATTTACATGATGATGTTATATCCTTTTCATCAGAATTCATTTACTGGTCTTTGAAACTGAAGTTGCTTTTTGGCATTCACAGTATGATATTATGAGCGAATTAAAATTACTATTATGGATCGGTGATTGGTCTCTAATTTTGCAGCCAAGTGTAGCTTTGTATGACCATGTAATATTTAGACACTCCATTTATCTTGTAATGTTTGCATTTGATATCTTAAATTTGTTGGTAGTGCATCATGAAAATGATAAACTGAATTACAGGAGACCTTACATTCTTAATTTCTTATTATCTATCCTGAGGTTCATGATGTTGTTCCCTTAAAATTGGTTGGTTCCTTTTGGCAGCCGAGAAGGCTCACTATGCTGCAAGAGATCCCATCACCTCCTTGAAAAAGTATATTATCGAGAACAGCCTAGCCAGTGAGGCAGAATTGAAGGCCATTGAGAAGAAGATAGATGAAGTGGTTGAGGATGCTGTTGAGTTTGCAGATGAAAGCCCTCTTCCGCCTCGCAGCCAACTTCTCGAGAACGTATTTGCAGATCCTAAAGGTTTTGGAATAGGACCTGATGGGAGGTACAGATGCGAGGATCCCAAATTCACCCAAGGCACTGCTCATGTCTAGGCTTCAAAGTCAAGACATTCATTAACTCTACTTGTGTCTTTTAGTTGGTCTGATTGATCCATATAAATTATTGCTAGCAGTCTCTTGTGCCTTTAAATTTAATGCTTATGTATGCAGTTTACATCGCTTAGGTTGACTTTCGATTTAAATTTTGGAATTGTTCTCCTCTAATTATCCTTGTTCATTGGAGTTGTGTTTCGAATCAGAACCTACTCATAGAGGAATAAAATACTGAGCATAATTATCCTGGATTTGACGGACATTATTAGATAATCTCAGAGGAATAATACAAAAACAATAGCACTATGCTGCCACTGATATAAATTGCTTCCAAATTTGTACAATCAAAATTCTCTATTCGTCTCAGAATCTATGTGTTTTGCACTTTTTGCTCGAGTTCATGGAGTACAAAAAATCAAACTTGAGAAAATATGGCACAGAAAGAACCCTTCGAAGTTTTTGCATTTTAGTATGTATGAAAAGCAAACAGTTAAAGAATACAGCAACCAACCATGTCCTACGGTATACCCAAGATAGCCCTACGGTATACCCAAGGTATACCAAACTGTTTTGTTTGAAAATTTGGGATGTTTTAAATCGTTTTTTTGTTAGATTTTACGTGTGATTGAATCAAGGTATCCTAAGATATCCCAAAGGTATACCCAAGGTATTCTTATGGAATTTACAAATGTATCCCTAAGGTACCTCTAAGGTATACTGAAATGTTTTGTATGAAAATTTGTGATGTTTGATATTTTGATTGAATTCTATTCTTTTTCTTCTTTAATAATTAATTTTTCTTGTTTCATTTTTTTATTATTGGTGAAAATTGAACCAATATATCCCCAAAGTATATTGAAAGTATGTTGAAAATATACCGTCTAGACATATTTTGTAGTGATTTTGAAATTTCAATACTATTGTAATTTTAGAAAGTTATTTTTTGATAAAATTGAAAAAAACTTTGAGCGTCAGTAAAAATGCAAATATGTACCCGTTTTTTGGCATTTCTGTAAAATTCCCAAGAGCAAAATTTTAGGCTTTTTACTCCAATAAGAAAAATAAAATAAATATTTCCGCTTATAAGCAAGTTTAAAAAATATTTTTACAGATGGGCAACGTTCAAAAAATATTTTTACAGATGGCAAAGATATGTCAATGTCTGCCCGAGTGGAAAGGATGTAGAGTCAAAGTGTGAAGATCGACACTTTGAGTGGTGATGTATGTTTAAACGTATGGTATAACACTCAGCCATACATGTGAACTAGGCGCATCAGGCTTTATATATGAAGAGGCACTGAACAGTGGCAAATCGCCAGTATAAACAGTGATTTTAGTGAATTAGTTGTCCTTTTTTTTTCGGGTACATAATTAGTTATTCATTTTATTTGCACCAATCAAATTCAATCCAATTGTCCTAACCCCACCTCACTATCAAAAAAAAAAAATTAAAACTTGTCGATTTATCCTTTTGGTTCAATTCGTTAATAAAATTCATTTGTTTTATCATGAGATTTAGTTTTAAATCAATTCCCTCCTCTCATATAAATTATATAATTTGTGGAATTTGTTTTAATTTTAAATGAAATAAATATTATAATTAAAAACTAATTTAATAGTTAAATTAGTTTTTAATTATAATATTTAACTTGATTCCCCATTAATTTTAATTTTTTATAAAAATTAAAAAAATTAAAATGGCAAATATTTATATTAAATTATAATGTTATATTAATATTAAATAAAAAACATAATATATAATCAAATAAACATATAAATTTAGAGCATAATTAAAATTAAATAAACTTTTTAATATTTCAAAAAAAATTTCTAATATTTCTTTTTTAAATTTTAATATTTTAATTTAAGATTTTGTGATAATTTTACCATCACTTTCACTCTTTCTCACTAGTCCTCTCTTCTTTCCAGTCTTGTCTCTCTATTCTCTAATATGAATTTTTTTTAAAAATGCTAGTTAATTGTGTTTCTACTCATTGTATTTTTTAAGATAATTATTTATTTCATTTATTTTTTTTTGATAGGCAATATAGCATTTTATTAAAATTTGAGGGGAAAAACCACCGTAATCAAATATTAAGATGATAAAAAAAACTCATTCTTAAAATCAAGTATACTGGCATGAGCAAGACACAAGCCCTTACTTCAAACCAAAAAGATGGCTAATTGCACAAATAGTACCAAATTTTATCATTTTGTTACAATTTGCTACCATACTTTTTAATTGTTACAAATTAGTACCAATCATTTTATAAATGTTGCAATTTGATATCAATTTTCAATTTCCGGCACCAGAAAGATGACATGATATGTTATATCATTCTATTATCCATGTCATATTTATTTTATCATAAAAATACATTCAAAACTCTAAAGTTTCAAAAACTTAAATAAAAATAAAATCCCGCTGTTTATTTTTCTTTAGTATTTGGAAACATCGCCATTTTGGATGTGTTTTTATAATAGAATAAATTTGCATGCATAATAGAGTGTGTAATATGCCATGTTATCTTTTCAGTGTCGGAAATTGATAATTGATACTAAACCGTAACATTTATGAAAAGTTTGATATCAATTTATAATTGTTAAAAGGTTTGTTACTAAATTGTAATAAAATGGTATGATTTGATACCATTTGTGCAATTAACCCTCCAAAAAGAATAGGAAACAAAGAAGAATAGGGCTTGATGCTATCAATTTCCCAAATTCCTGTTTTTACTTATATGCAGTTCGCAGATGACATTTTTATTTTCACTAAGTTTTCCATAGATGAATTTATGAATCTTGCGCATATACTGCGTTGCTTCTCATTGGTTTTAGGGCTGAATATAAATTTTTTCAAGAGTTCAGTTATTGTTATTAATACCTCTGAAGAGCAAGTTAATGCTATTGCTTCTTCCATCTACTGCAGAACATTTGTTTTGTCTTTTATATATTTGGGTATGCCTTTAGGTGCTTTTCCAATGTGTGCAGCTACATGGAAGTCCGTCTTGTCCAAGATTCATTGGCTACTAGTTTTTTGGAAGGGTAAAGTCTAGTCTTAGTCTGATCGTGTAGCACTTATTATGTAGTTATCGTACTGGTGAATTGTTTGGTTAGTAGAGCATGGAAAAACAAAAGTTATACTATCAGTAGAATTTCGCGAGATAGGTTTAGATTTTAAAATTTTAAGAAAAATAAAAATAATGACGTTTTAAAGTTTTTAAAATGAATCAGCTTTTTAATCAGTACAACTTTTTTAATTTATCTGAAATTTTATGTTATGTCATGAGAGTTTCGTTAAAATTCATAAATTGATAAAATTTTAAAAATTTATATATTTAAATGAAAAAAATAGAAAACACAATTTAATTTTGATACAATTTTAAACATTCGGTTTATTTTAAGCATTTTTTCCTAAAATAAATGCATTTTATAAAGGAATTGAACCAAAGGACAAATCGACAAGTTTAAATTTTTTTGTTTTTGCTTTTGGACAGTGAAGTGGGGGCTGGGAGATTTGGATAAAATTTGATTAGTGCAAATAAAATGGATAACTAATTATGTACCCAAAAAAAAAAGGACAATTAATTCACTATGATCGCTGCTTATACTAGCAATTTGCCACTGTTCAATGCCTCTTGATGTATAAAATTTGACACACCTAGTTCACATACATGTCTAAGTGCTATATCTTTGGAAATATTTTTTGAACTTCTCCTGTCTATAGAAATATTTTTTAAACTTATATATATACGGAAATATTTATTTTATTTTTCTTATTTAAGTAAAAAGCCCCAAAATTTTGAGTTACAACTTCAGAGCAGCAATTACATCAGACTTAAAATCAACCCTGAGACCCAGCACTCGCCTAACCTCAGCAGGGGTTAGCCTCCAGGTCATAGGTCCTGAATTCTCACCCCAGAAATCCAGTATCTCAGATACTTTCTCCAAGTTGAGGATGGTTGCCATTTGAGTAAGACGGGCAAACTTGTCTCTAACAGTTCTCTGAGTCATGCTCGAGAAATGGCTTACCAGAGCTCTTATATCTCTGTCAAGTTGAAGGCCTCCAAGCTGACTAAACCTTTTCTGCATCATTATTACTTCAAGCCTCTTGACAATGAACTCGATGACTAAATGCACAAATGAATCATAGTTGTTGGCAGTCATTAGCGGCTGGAGCCATGAAACATTTGTCTCAAAAGCATGGAGAAGCCTCTGGACCCATGGGTCATTCACCTCATTATCTGCATATTCTGCCTCGGATAACTCGTAGCTGATGGTTGCAACACTGTCTAACACTGGACGGATTCGAGGTGTCACAGTTGCTACAAGTTGTTCCATTCCAGCATTCAGGGCTTGCTTGAAGATATTGCTCATATCACCCAACTCAGACAAACAAGATTTCACCTTTTCTCTATCTGCCGGTGCAGGAAATGCCTGTAGAAAATTATTGTTACCTGTTAAATTCCTATATATTGAAAGGATTATGACAAGAAGCAGAAGAGTAGAAAACCAAATGAGTACTACAGACAGTTAGCATCAAAATTAACAAAAGAAATATAGAAGCAAGCTCAATAAACACGTCCAAGAAAATTCAAGCTGGTTGCACCAAATTTAATTTGTTGAATCCCCTTCAAAACCCAAGCTACACATGCAATAAAGAAAAGATTGGGAAATATAATCACTTGATTGAATAACACATGGGATGAAGCCTACATGACAGACACATTGCATATCAGAAATTCAGTATTGAATCCATACACGGTGCAAAATAAAATAACAAAATAGCCTTTACTGAAATTAAAGTCATCAAAAGAATCCTGCAGATAGATCTGAACTAGTATTAAACAAGTCATTTTAGATACAATACCGCACAGATTATGTCTACAAATTGAAGAGATGAGGATTGGACTGCATCCTGTTAGACTGAGTTTGCCTTAAAAACAGTCCGTAGCAGAAAACATTTTGAACAAATTCTTCAGCGTTAGAGTGTAAAACCGCTCACTGAAAAAATCTTTCAGCTCAAAGGTCATAAAATATACTTACAGCAACAAATAAGGCCCAGGTCAGGAGTTAGAGCTTTGCAATATTCTAGAGATTACAGTTTAAATGCCAATCTATAACATTCAAGTACAGGCCAGCTAACTAGTTGTCCTCATAATTCCGTACACCCTTCAACTGCCTCTTTTTGAATCAAAATGTGAAGGTGAAGACACAAGCACAGTTTATCTAATAGCTAGCACAGCCCAACTGGTGCCCAATTCTAACAAAAATACAACTACGTAAACCAATTCTGATATATTTAGGAACACTATCAGGACAGAAGCCTCGATTAATCGTAGCCTACATTGCCTTCAAAAAAAGAAAAAATCATGGCCTAGATCAAATCTTTAGTATCCTGTTTGGCCCTCCATAGCCAAGACATGAAAGGCCAATAAAGTGGAATTGCAAATGCAACCTTAGGCTTTAAGTTTTAGCTGATCCCAACCTAAACTGATAAGCTGATAGCTCACTTAGCCCACACCCTTATTTTATACTCTCATTCTACCATGTAACTGTTGGGCCCCAATTGAAGAGCAGTCAGATGGCAGTATTTAGCTATGCTGAGCTGGATGGAGAGTATAGGGTGGGTTTTGTTGCTGGGCAGTTATGCCTTGGGATAAGTGAGTATGTGTATAAATAAAGCTTTTGTGAGCAGAGTGAGGTGTGCGAGTATTTTCTCTTTGGGTATTAGGTTGAGAGAGGTTGAGAGAGCTTGAGAGACTCTCGAATTTCTCTCTCGGCTTGTATTTCTTTTAGTTCCATTTTCTGGAAATTCAGCAATACATTTTGCTGATTTCCTTCATTCCTGTGCCTTGGTGTTCTTTGAGCTGTGCTGGTTGTGTTTGGGTTTTGTTGATTGCTTTATAGGTGAAGATAGGGGGTTCCTATCAGTTAGTATCAGAGCAGTGTGGTCCTCCATAGAAATCCGCAGTCAATTTGCCGGAAAGAAAGTGGAAATTTGTATCGAGAATTTAAGAGGATAAGATGGGCACTATTCCAGCAAAATTGTGCAAAGTTGAATCCCACTTGGATCGACTTGATATTGAGAAATTGAATAGATTCATGGATGGGATCTCTCGGATTGAAGAAATGGTGGGTATACTGCTACGCCATTATAACATGGACCACCCCCTAGCTGCCACTCCAGTCCAAGAACCAGCTTTGGAGGTGGTCATCAGTGATTCTGCAACAAATGGGAAGGACAAAGGCCTAGCGGAAACTCAGGATGAACCTCTAATTGACGAACGGTATGGTATGGTCATCACTAGTTGAGCAACTTCATCTTCTCTAGAACCTGTTTCGGAGAAGAAGACAGTCAATAGTGTTGAAGTGGGAGTGAAACTTGACCTAAAGGCTGAAATGAGGAAGATTACCTCTAACAGGCTGAGTCAGGCCCAGGACATGGCCCAACGGGCTAGGAACCAATGGGTCCAGACCAATTTGTTACCAACAGACCTACATTACCCGTACCACTCTACAAGTCTCCTGAACACCATTCCTCTTCCATTTTCATGCCGAAACGATACCAGTTACCTAGCAGCCTTGTCATTGAGAATCAGAAATTGGATGAAGCAAACGAAGGCCCTGAAAAAGAAGGGCAGCGTGAATCATCAGAGCCAAGAATCCAAGAGTCACATGCATGGCGAGAACGAGCAAAGCTAGAAAGCTGCTACCGACAGCTACAGACCGACCAGGTACCTAATCGAGTCCTAGATGAGATTGAAGAGAATGACTAGACAAGGATCATGAGATTACAACTGAAACAATGCTACTAAAAGAAATTCCCCTGGCACATCAATCGCTGGCGGTGTCGGAATTCATGCAATCTAAGTTGCCGATGCGGGACAGAGACATCAAAAAGCTGCTTATTGGAGAATATGGTGCCTACACGAGAGGAGGGCATCAAAGTGGAGCTAGGATGGCAAAGCTGATATCTAAGTTGAAGACACAATTGTAAGTACCTTCGATATTTAGGTTACAATGCATTGTTTATTTGGTAACAAAACCCACTTCTTATTACAAGACCTATTTCATGCACACAAGACTCCTAGATCTTATGCTGTTATCAATATCCTTCCACATGCTCACCACTTGTTTGATGAAAGTCCTCAATGTAGCATTTGTATATGGAAATCCATTATTCAAACAACCCATATTGATGAACGTCCTCCGGCATGCTTCCGTCATTCAAGGGGGGCCATAATTGGGACAAGTCGCTACTTACGCTGTGGAATTTCTCTTGAGATTGGAAAGGGCAATACTCTTAATGAAGTTGCCGATGCAAGATTCTGCAAGCCACTGGATATAGAGCTTGTCAAGCCATTATGTGTGAACCATGAATTTCTGGTCACTGTTGAGGAAGGCTCCATTCGAGGGCTTGGATCCCATGTAGCACAATACCGTGTACTCGATGGACAGCTAAATGGTAAAATCAAGAGGCCACCAGTTGTTTCGTTGGACAGCTATATTAAACATCCATTGCCAAAGGTACAGCTGACTCTTATTAGACTGACTGGACAGCACATTGCTAATAGTAATACCCTTTGCTATGCTCACAACTTGTTCGATGAAATTCCTCAACATAGTGCTTGCCTACGGAATTCTACTAAACAAGCATATTTTACGAACTATGATCTTGCAACATTGGGAACTGTTCATGGAGGAATGATTATTTCTGATTTCGGGTTGGACTTTGTTGTTGTAGTGCTTTCAAGATGGCTGTTTCGGAACTTAGTTATCATTGTGAAGCAAGCAGGGATGGGGGCTATGATTATCGAAGCAATGAGCGCTGCTGGTTATAGTGTTGTTGGCAGCTCTAATTCTTTTGTTGCACCGGTAGCATTTCTGAAGTCTCTAGTTGCTTGTTACATGATCCTCAACCTTGAGGACAAGGTAGATCTTGGGCGGCTGGTAATGTTAGGCCCCAATTAAAGAGTTGCTAGATGGCAGTATTTAGCTATGCTGAGCTGGATGGAGAGAGTATAGAATAGGTTTTGTTGCTGGGCAGTTATGCCTTGGGATTAGCATGTACAAATAAAGCTTTTGTGAGCAGAGTGGTGTATGTGAGCATTTTCTCTTTAGGTATTGGGTTGGGGGAGCTTGAGAGACTCAAATTTCTCTCTTGGCTTGTATTTCTTTTAGTTCCATTTTCTGGAAATTCAGCAACACATTTTACTGATTTCCTTCATTCATGTGCCTTGTTCTTTGAGTTGTGCTGGTTGTGTTTGGATTTTGTTGATTGTTTTGTAGGTGAAGATAGGCGGTTCCTATCAGTAACACTAGTAACTGACCTGATGAGTTTCTTCAGGAAACCCAAGACAACAATTTCCCACCACAAACTAACAGAAAGAATCATATGGCCCAAGTATTTCTTTTATGAGTCATTTAAGATTGAGCAACTAAGGAGTTGGGAGCTTCTCCTATATAGCTGTTCTTAAGAAGCATAATACTTGATCAGAAAGAAAACAAATGGAAATAAATATGCAACGGTGTCATATGATTATGTAACATTTAGCACAAAAGGCTTCATCAACAACTTGTTTGACAAACAGTGAACTACCAGCAAATACAAACAGTGAACCACTAGCAAATACCAAGACAGGAAGCATATTATTCCAATCTTCTGTGCACTGAATTTATAAGCCAGGAAATGTGAGAGTCAGAGAGAATAAAATGCATGTGTAACCAAATAGTCATGCTCTCACATGATTCTAATAAACATTAGCACATAACAAACTTAATCTACCTTATTATGTCATCAAACCTAAAATGCCAGCAAAAATAAGTTGAAAAACCATTAAAAATAGAGTAGTTGTATTCCTTATGGCTGTTTAATAGCAAGAATTATCACTCACCTCCGCACATTGCTCTTCAATTTCATGTTTTAGCTTCAGCACATACTCACTGCTTACATCCATATTATTCAATGCAGTTGCAATCTCTGTCCCAGTCTTTTGCACACCAACACCACCCAAAAACAGTTTTGCACCAAGGTTTAGCTCTCTCATTTTTTGTTGCAAAGCTTCATGGTATTCATTACTCAACAAACTACTTGCACCGCTTAAAACTGCAATGACAGAACTAATATTTGAAGTGGATATTGCCCTTCTCAAGCAACTCTGCAAAACATAAAACACGTCGTCTACCATTGAAGTGGTAAGGCTATCAGGGACATGCTCATCAATTCTAATAGCTTTTCTTACATTTTCAACCATAAAGAATCCCTCCAAAATAACATAAAACCCAGTGATATCTTGAACTACTTTGCTAAAACTTCCACTCCTAAATGATTTAGTGGCTCTCGGAACTATTTCTGGATCAATAGAACTCAAGCCTTTGATTTTTGAAACCATAAATTCAGTGTAATCCTCACCTAATTGCATTAGTGACAGTATCTCTTCTAAATATAACTCAACCTCTCTTGGATCAGGACCTTCTGGCGCTCCAACTGCAAGAAGATTCTTGTTTTGGGCATTAATCTCAGACGACAATTTAGCCAATTTTCTGAACTCCATATATTTCTTCAAAATCAAAGAACCCCTGGAATCACACTCCTCTTGCAACTCACAGATAGCATAAACAATTGCATCCTCACCACAAAGGCTCCTCAAGGTTTCATCATTTTCTTCAATTGCCAACACAATGTCTTTAAACAAATTTGTTAAACAGGCGATAAAATTAACCTGATTCTGACTATGACTCTGCTCCATCAACTCCACTAAATGATCAAACTCAAGCCTAGATCTCATTGAGATCACTTTCTTCAAGTACCCCACGTACACCTGCAATCCCTCCTCTTCCAATCCTAGAGGCGAATACAACCTAATAAATCGCAGAATTGTTGGATGATCCCTCTGATCTACCGCAGCTGAAAGCCGTTTCCTCACAATCCCTTCTAGCTGCGTCTTCGAGGCTAACAACTGATCTCTCTGGTCCGATCCAGAATCCTTGTATTTTGCATCAATCTGCAGAAAAGTCTGCACATAATTCGCGGCGGACTCGTAATCCCCCGCTTCAAGAGCGTTTTTCACTCCCTCAATGCAATTCCCCCTGTCCACAATTGCATCAATGCGTAGAAGCGTGGTGTTAACACGCGATTGCGCAAGGTCAAGTTCCCGAACCTTGGCGCTGACGTGGTCGGCGAGGTCACAGGTGGAGCGAACATTGGAAAGCATATGGTCGGAATCCGCCTTCACGATGTCGAGCACCTCCGCTGATTTCTGCAGATGGAGGAGGTGCTTGTCGAGGTCAGTCCGTTGGGCAAGGAGATTGTCGAGGTCAAGATCAAGAGCCCGCTGGTACGCAATGCATTCGTGGAGCAGGCGCGTCATGGCTCCGACGTCGGTGAGGTTGCGCACGTGATCCAATGCCTCCGGCGTCCCAAATTTTATAGAGGAGGAAAGAGTGGGTGAGGATACAGTGGATTCATCTTCTTCTTGAAATTTATGAACTGATCCGTCGGGCGTTGATGGCATTTTCAGTTCTCTGCTAGTGAATAGTGCAACTCCGCATGCGAATCCACAGATAATTTCGATCTGCAAGGAAGAAGAATCGTGAAGGAGTAGAAGATTGTCGCTAATCTAACCCGATGGACCATGGGCCCTGACTTAGTTATATAGATGTCCGGCCCGTTCTCAAAATAAATTATTTCCGCTATCTGTAGAGTAAAAACGTTATCCTTTCCCATGTAGAACCTCTTCCACTTCAATGGCCACCACTCGCTTATTACCTTCCCTTCCTTCATCTGTCAGAACGCCATCGTTTGCTTCGTTGCCGTCGCATCCCTCGGTTCAATTTCTGTGCCCTAAATTTTCTTGCTCGGTCCAGCCTCACTCTCTTGAAATTTGTCTTCTTTCTTCTTCGTCTCGTCTGCAGTGGTCAGCTAATAAAGGGAGGGGGTCTTTCTCATTTTTAGCCGTTGTAGACGAAGAATCGGTGGCTGTGGAAGAGATTGACTGGGAGGAAAATGAGACTGAACGCGACGACGACGACGATGATTTGGGCCGTCAATGGAAGAAGCAGCCAAGACCATGTGAACTATACGTCTGTAATCTTCCAAGAAGTTGTGACATTTCAGAACTTGTAGATATGTTCAAGCCCTTTGGCACTGTTCTTTCGGTTGAGGTACACTCACTTGTGTCCTATCTTTTTGTCAATAGAACTCTGTGTTTTAAGCTAAAAAGGGAAAAAAATTGAAGCTCAGCCCGTACTTTAGTTTAAGGGCGTTGTCAAGATTACATTTTTATGATTCAACTGCAACTAGAAACTTTAAGAACTTATTTGTGTTGGACAGTTGGGTCTTTACTGAATTCCCATTGCTTGGTAACTTAATTTCTGGCAGGTATCTCGGAACCCTGAAACTGATGTTAGTCGAGGATGTGGTTATGTCACAATGGGTTCTATAACCTCGGCAAAAGATGCAATAGCTGCACTGGATGGATCTGTTGAGTGTCAAATTAGCTATCTTTTTGTCATTTTGTGTCTTGTTTTAGCATTCTGCCTGAAGTTTAATAAAAGATTTGTTCTTTATAGGAAGTTGATGGCCGAGAAGTGCGGGTTAAATTTTCTATTGATATGAGTTCTAGTCGGAGAAATCCTGAAGCAATAAGCTCAGCGCCCACAAAATATCTTATTTATGAAAGTCCATATCAGATATACATTGGCAATCTTCCCTGGAATGTAAAACCAGAGGAGTTGAGGAATCAATTTAGCCAGTTTGGAACTGTAGTTAGTACAAGAGTGCTGTATGACCGTAAGGCTGGAAAGAATCGTGCCTATGCCTTTCTGTCCTTTTGGTCTCCTGCGGAGCGCGATGCTGCACTTTCTTTGAATGGAAAGGTTGAGTCCATTACCATTACATTTTTAACCTCAGCCTCTTAAATTCCTTTTTACGTTGCATTTTCCTCATTGCAATATTTTTTGCAGGGTTTTCGGGGTCGCATTTTAGTAGTTAGAAAAGGGGTTGAGAGAGATGACTGAGCTTCAACAGAAATTTTGCTTGCTGCATACTTTTAATGGAGTGATTCCTTTCTACAATTTGAAATATGAGAGATCAAAGAATTATCTTCAATCCATTTTCTTAAATAGACCTGCTTTCTCATCTCCATTGCCACATCTTAAAAGTTGTGTATCTTCACTGCATTTCAGGTACCCTTACAAGTTTTATGAAACTATTTTACATTTCAAAAAATCAGTGAGAAAACTATAAAAGGTTTTGGTTGATTTCATTAGAGTTTCAACTTTTCACTGCTTGTGTCAAGCTTGATATGTAAAATAAAATTTGCATGTTATGGTATTAACCTGTTACAGAGGCTTAACTTGTAATTTAGTTTTGTCTTGGAGGTCTCTGTTCATGACAATTGTATTACCTAAGAACGAATAACAAATTGGAAATGGATGGATGGATGGATGGATGGATGAAGAGAGATGATATCAATGAAGGCCAACATTTTAACTAATAACTAGATAATTACTTCATTATTATGTATAAAGGATGGGGCATATTGCTGGCTGCTCCTGTAATTTTTTAAGTCATGTTAGTAGAAGGATATACTAATATTATGGGTTCGCTGATTTGTAAAAAATTTTATAGCTTAGTGAATCATATAGTTTTATCATTTCTATCAGGACAATGTAATTGATTCTTTTTTTATGTTTAATCATACAAGTAATAACCATTGGTGCTTTTATATATAGGAACTAATTCTATTTTTTAATGTGAAGATGAAGACATAATCTGTGTTCAATTGTGATTATCCCAATTTTCCTATAATTAAGGATGATTCTGATTCAATTTAATCATTTCCATTCTCATGAAAACTTTTTTATTTATAAACAAAGAGAAGTTGAAAAGATTTTACAACTGCTTGTACAGAATAAAGAGAGTTTTCCTAAATCCAGCGAAAGTCTTAATCCCGTCGAGGAATGGGTAAAGATATCCTGAACTAATTGTGTTCTATTGTTTATGAAAACTTTAATAAACATTATGAAAACATTGTATCCTCACTCTCATCCAGCAAATGTATGCCAATCCACCACCATAATGCATGAGCAGAGATGATCGAACCGTTCAAACTTGAATAATAGTGCTAAGAGTTCATGTGGCCAAAATAACCGTTCTTATCATCCACATGAACCGTAGTGATTCTCAGTAGCTCTATTTAGAAAAACGAGCTATGACTGAGTTTTCTTCAGATGAATACAAGCTTTCCATGAAGCAGCAAAAGAAACTGCCACTGGTGGTTTGCCCCAATACTACCAGGTTCCTAGCATTTCGCGAGATTTCTTAAGTACCTGTAGTCTAACCATTAATCACACTGCAACTTCTTGTGAAGTAATTCACCTTGATGAAGCAACACTATCTTTTTTCGCCAGAATAAAACTCACAGATGATTCGTGTGCTCAAACCTGGAAGTAAATTTTGCAAAATCTTTCCCATAAAGGGTGAAACAAACTAGTTAGCAATATGACAAAAGATCATTCAAACTCGCCATTGTGTTTGTATCTTCTTAATCAAGTACTCCTCCAAACCAATACCCGCATCGACGATTCTGGTGTCCCCCTTTATTTCCACCTTCATGGCCTTGTCCAGAGTTTCCTCAACCCTCCCTAAGTCATCTACTTCACATATTCTAGGTACCAGAATCATCCAAGTATCTGTATGAGGAGCTTCTCCGTGCTTCAGCAATTTCCTCACCAACTCACAAGCTTCTTCAATCTTACCGACATTACAGAGTCCTTTTATTAAAGCAAGAGAAACTGAAAAATGTGGAGAAAACCCCTTCGATATCATTTCCTCCAAAGAGGTCTTTGCCTCATCAATCAACCCTTGATCACATAACCCAGCAGCCAAAGTCCTATAAGATACCAAATTTGGCAAGCACCCGTTGGACTCCATATCTGAAAGAACCTTACAAGCATCCATTGCACGCCCTTCTCTGCAGAATCCCAATATAACCGTATTATAATGAACAATATCAGGATTGCACCCCTTAACTTTCATTCTACAAAGAAGCTTATATGCCTCCCTAAGCTTCTTTTTCCTGCACAAACTATTCAACAACGTAGTATAACTCAGAGAATCAGGCACATAACCTTTATTCAACATATCCTCCAACAAATCAACTGCCCCGTTAACCTGGCCTTTTCTACACAATCCCTGCATCAAAATTCGATATGACTCAACATCCGGTAAAACATCTCTCTTAAACATTTGATTGAACAACTTGTACGCAATACTAATTTCCCCACCGAAGCAAAATGCCCGCATCAAAATGTTGTAAGATTTACTGTTGGGTGAAACACCATGTCCGTGAGCATCATTGAAAAGATCCAAAGCAGGTTTAACATAGTTGCGGTGAGAAACAAGAAATTCAAGAATGCAGTTTAACTGTTTGGGCAAAGGCTTGCAATTAAATTCAAGCATTGTGAAAAACGTTTTAAGAACCTTACCTGGCAGATTGGCCTCGCCATAGATTTTGATTAAGTAAGAGAAAAGAGTGGGGGTTATAGGGTACTGTTTGGATTTTAAATCAACGAGAAGATCATCAATGAAAGAGAAGTATCTGGATCGACCGAGTTTAAGAATAAGGATGAGATATGAAGAGTAAGAATGCTGAAAATTAGGCTGTTGAGAAGCGTAATTGAATATTTCTTTGGCAAGAAGTGGATCTGATTGAGAAGCTATGAGTTTTTGGACTCGAGAAGGCGACCCAATTGGGGATTTGGAGACGTAAATAGTTGAAGGTTCTTTTAGTTTCTGTGGCTTTTGTTCTTCGCCGTGGTGCTGTTGCTGATGACGACGACGTCGGGCTGATAAGGAGTTAAAGAAGAGTGATTGCTGCTTTGGCGAGAAGATTATGGATCGGAGGACAGTTATTGGGGTCATTGCTGTACTGGAGGAACGAAAAAATGGTTGATGCATTCTCTTTGCTTGATTCGCTGTGGCAGCTAACTGGTGAAGAGAAACTGATGAAATAAGAGGATTTTATGCAAAATACCGGAATTTATTATTATTATTTTTTTAATTATCGACATTTTTTTTTTTTTTTACTAAATTTGTTTTTCTTTTGCATCTTTTTTTTCATCTGCTACTCTCGTTCGCGTACTTTCAAAATTACCGGCGCTACCGGGTATGTTAATATCACCGATCTTAGAGGCGGCAAAGTGGCGTTTGGTGCAAAAGATGGAAAGTTTTGTTGGGAAAAACGGCAACTAAAAATAAAAATTTAAGCCAAAAAAAAATAAAAGAGTACAAGATTTACATGATTTAGCTTTCGATTGTCTATGTATATAGAGAATAATCAAATTCTTCACTATATGAGAAAATAAAAAAAATTACAATATTGTATAATTGTATTTTCTTTGAATTGATCAAATATAAACCCATAATTTATTAATAATTTATTGTATTTTTCCTCACATAAGTTAGAAGAATAATTCCCACCTTTCTAAAATCACATAATTTATTGATAATTTATTGCATTTGGAAAAAACGCTTTTTGGAAAAAAAATTTATATTTTTAAATTTTTTTAAGTTTTGAAAACTGTTTTTGGTAGAAACAGATAAATAGATATTTTTTCTAAAAATGTTTGAAAAAAGCAATTTATAAAAAATTAAAAAAATTAGTCAATTAAATAAAAAAAATTCAAAATCTGCTTTTGAAACGCTCAATAGCAATCTCAAACATCTCATAAGACTTATTCATGAGTCCAAGTTCAACCTGGATTCCTATAATTTAAAAATCCATTTCGACAATTTTCAACTTGATTTTTGAATTGCAATAATATTATCGGCCTAAATTTCTCAATTACACATACCCGAATCAGAATTTGGTTCTGCACCCTAATTCTAAACACGACCAATATACCATATATAGTTAAAACCAGTTAATAGAGCTACTCGACTATTGAGAGAGACCTCAATCTCTCTATTTGATTACCAGCAACTTTCATCCATTTAAAATCATTTATTCCTTGGAAACTATTCATGCATACAATCTGTTTCCAACCAATACTTGGGATATTCACTGTAATATCAATTAGATGGTATATCATTCGATGCAACTTCCTTTTCATCAAGACCACAATCTTGAGCAACCCTTAGAGTTTCACTTTTAGTATTGTAACTAAAACTCTTGAAATCTAATACACTCAGAAAAAATTAAATTATTGCATATCTTTGGAATGTACGCCACGTCCTCCAAAATCATCACCGCTTCATTATACATTTTAATTTTCACACTAGCAATATCTATGACTTTTACCTTATAATTATTATACAATTTTAAAATACTAGTCAACCCTGCTTAGAGTGTATCAAAATAATATCTCCTAGAACAAATATGAGAGACATAGCATGAATCTAAAAATCAATCATCATATAAAGATGCATCATTCCCTTGAGTGATTACACGATATCTTAATCATCACCAACAAGAGAAACTAAATTATTATCTTCATCATGTTTCTTGCCTTTCTGGTAATTCCTTTTGTAATGTTCATATTTTTTACATCTGAAGCATTGAATATCATATAATTTATTGAATTTGGATCTAGGCCTGTTTTGTTTAGATTCCCTATTATCATTAGCTCACTCTCTCTAACTCATACTTTGAGAAAACCAATGTCTCACCATCTCTCTCCTTGCTTTCAACTTTTATTCGAGCTTCAAGAGATATCAATTGCGTGTAAGCAAAATCCATTGTCATTAAATCTTTTTCCATAATTAACAAGTCAATAAAATTCTCGTAGGAGTTAGGGAGTAAGGAAAGAAGCATTAATGCCTTATCTTCTTCCTCAATCTTAACATCAATTTTCTTCAATTGATCTAAGATTCCATTAAATTCATTCATATGTTCTACCAGATTTCCACCTTCCACCATTCATAGCCTATATAACTTCTGCTTTAAATGCAATTTATTGGTTAAATTTTTAATTAAATAAATTTTTCCATTTTGTTCTAAATCACCGTGGCAGAATTCTCTTCAATAACATTATTTATAATGTTATCACCGATGTAAAGACATATCATAGTAACACACTTTCCTCGAACTCTTTCCAATCTTCATCGCTCATCTTTTTCGACTTTCCTTTCTCCTTTCCCTTTAACGTTTTTGCTAAGTCTTATTGAACTAAGAGATCCTTTACCCATATTTACCAAAGAGTAAAATTGTTTTTTCCATCGTACTTTTTTATTGTAAAAATTGATGACGAACTTCCCTACGTACTTATTGAATATTAATCGAACCTAGCTCTAATATTAAAAATTTAAGCCAAAGAAAAATAAAAGAGTACAAGATTTACATAATTTGGCTTTCGATTGTCTATGTCCATAGAAAATAACCAAATTCTTCACTATATGAGAAAAAAAAAATTACAATACTGTATAATTGTATTTTCTTTGAATTGATCAAATATAAACCCATAATTTATTGATAATTTATTGTATTTTTCATCACATAAGTTAGAAGAATAATTTTCACCTTTCTAAAATCACATAATTTATTGATAATTTATTGCATTTGGAAAAAATGCTTTTTGGAAAAAAATTTATATTTTTAAATTTTTTTAAGTTTTGAAAACTGTTTTTGGTAGAAATAGATAAATATATATTTTTTCTAAAAATATGTTTGAAAAAAACAATTTATAAAAAATTAAAAAAATTAATTAATTAAATAAAAAAAATTCAAAATCTACTTTTGAAATGTTCAATAGCAATTTCAAACATCTCATAAAACTTATCCAAATCCAAGTTCAACTTAGATTCCTATAATTTAAAAATCCATTTCGACAATTTTCAACTTGATTTTTGAATTGCAATAATATTATCGGCCTAAATTTCTCAACCACACATACCTAAATCAGAATTTGGTTCTGCACCCTAATTCTAAACACGACCAATATACCATATATAGTTAAAACCAGTTGATAGAGCTACTCGACTCTTGAGAGAGACCTCAATCTTTCTATTTGATTACCAGCAACTTTCATCCATTTAAAACCATCTACTCCTTGGAAACTATTCATGCATGCAATCTGTTTCCAACCAATACTTGAGATATTCACTGTAATATCAATTAGATGGTATATCATTCGATGCAACTTCCCTTTCATCAAGACCACAATTTTGAGCAACCCTTAGAATTTCACTTTTAGTATTGTAACTAAAACCCTTGAAATCTAATACACTCAGAAAAAATTAAATTATTGCATATCTTTGGAACGTACGCCACGTCCTCCAAAGTCATCACTGCTTCATTATACATTTTAATTTTCACACTAGCAACACCCATGACTTTTGCCTTATAATTATTATACAATTTTAAGATACTAGTCAACTCTGCTTAGAGTGTATCAAAATAATCTCTCCTAGAACAAATATGAGAGACACAGCAAGAATCTAAAAATCAACCATCATAGAAAGATGCATCATTCCCTTAAGTGATTACACAACATCTTAATCATCACCAACAAGAGAAACTAAATTATTATCTTCATCATGTTTCTTGCCTTTCTGGTAATTCCTTTTGTAATGTTCATATTTTTTACATCTGAAGCATTGAATATCATATAATTTATTGACTTTGGATCTAGACCTGTTTTGTTTAGATTCCCTATTATCATTAGCTCACCCTCTCTAACTCATACCTTGAGGAAACCGATGTCTCACTCTCCTTGCTTTCAACTTTTCTTCGAGTTTTAAGAGATATCAATTGTGCGTAAGCAAAATCCATTGTCATTAAATCTTTTTCCATAATTAACAAGTCAATAAAATTCTCGTAGGAGTTAGGGAGTGAGGAAAGAAGCATTAGTGTCTTATCTTCTTCCTCAATCTTAACATCAATTTTCTTCAATTGATCTAAGATTCCATTAAATCCATTCATATGTTCTACCAGATTTTCACCTTCCACCATTTATAGCCTATATAACTTCTGCTTTAAATGCAATTTATTGGTTAAACTTTTAACTAAATAAATTTTTCCATTTTGTTCTAAATCACCATGGCAGAATTCTCCTCAATAACATTATTTATAATGTTATCACCGATGTAAAGACATATCGTAGTAACATACTTTTCCTCGAACTCTTTCCAATCTTCATCGCTCATCTTTTTCGACTTTCCTTTCTCTTTTCCTTTCAACGTTTTTGCTAAGTCTTATTGAACTAAGAGATCCTTTACCCATATTTACCAAAGAGTAAAATTGCTTTTTCCATCGTACTTCTTTATTGTAAAAATTGATGACGAACTTCCCGACGAACTTCCTGACGTACTTATTGAATATTAATTGAACCTAGCTCTAATACCACTTGTTGGGAAAAACAACCAATAAACACGTCAAAATAAAAATCAAAGCCAAAGAAAAATAAAAGAATACAAGATTTAAGTGGTTCGACTAACGCTTACATACGTCCACGAAGAGTAAACAATTCTTCACTATATAAAAAAATTATAATACAATAGAATTGTATCTCCCTTAAATTGATCAAATTCAAACTCATAATTTATTGTATTTTTTCTCACATAAATTAAAAGAATAACTTTCACATTTTTAGAATCTCTAAAAAAAATTTTCAAAACTTCCAGAAGTGTTTTCTGAAGCTTAAGAATACCTAAGCAAAACTCAAACTTGCAAATATTCAAATTGCTATTCTATTTACTCTATTTACTTCATTCTTTAAAAACCTTGATATTACTTATATTTATAGGCCATAAATTTACCAAGCAAAAATAAAGATATTTATCAAATTAGAAATATCTTTTTTAATCAAGTTTTAAAACTTATATCACACTTAAAAAATCTATTCCTACAAAAGATGCCAAATCTGTAGAAGAGATTCCATATAACATTTCCATTCTGCAAATCAGTCAGGTCCGCCGCTAAAGAAACTACTATTCTTGCTCAAACTGAATTTTCTAGGAATTAATTTAGTTACTCATGATTTGACCTTGTGGTTAATTAATCAGGCTTTGAATTTGGCTGAAGCTCAAGCACCAACGGCGGCACCGTCACAGAAATCATGTCAAGCCAAGGCTCCATTAAAAATAATACAAGCAAATAGTATTTTAAACGAATTATTAATTATTTAATTATTTTCTTTTTTTTTTAATTGAAGCAATTCAATTAAGATATAAAATTTTTTTTAAAAATTCACAAAATATATCTAAAATATTATCAATAGATTCCTACAATATTCTTAAATTATATTCAAAATATTACCAAATTATTTACAATGAATTCTCAAAATACTCATAATATATACAGAACAAAAATATATTCGAAATATTCCAAAGATATTGAATTAAGGTATATACAATGTATTATAAGATATACCAAATGTATACTTTTTGATATATTTTATTGTGACCTTTTAAATTTCAATATTTTCTGTAATATTTTTAAGCATTTTTGATAGATTTGAAAATTTTAAAAAAAAAATATAGGATTTTTTTGCATTTAAAAAAAAAGGAAATTTCGCCTACCAAATTTTAAATTTTATTTACAATTTTATCTTCTTTTTTGCTCTTTTCATTTTTACCGAAATGATTTTCATTTGTACTGAATTTTTCATCTTCTTCGTCTTCTTTGAAAGCCATCATCACAAATCTTTCATTGAGAGCTTGAATGTGTTTACCTAATCTCATTTTTCCATCAAGAAATAAGCTTCTCCATCCGCAACCGTTTTCTCTTCATTGATAATAGCTTGCGACCTAGAGATTTTGGCTTTTGATTTTATTCAATGTACTGAATATTTTTATGATAGCTACTAGATTGATTTTTTATTTTATTTGATACGTTTAAATTTTTTATGATAGCTACTGGATACAATACCTTCTATGCATTCAATTTTTTGTAGGCGTTTCCTTCATAATTTTCTCCTTTTATATTCTGGCTTTCCATTGTGATTACTTTTGATTTTATTCCAGTTTATAGGAAGAGTTGAAGGATTTTTTGTTATTTAATCTCTTCTTCTTTTTTGTTTTTTTTTTTGTGTGAAAATCACAAAGATATTCCCATGGAATTTCAAGAGTATACCCAAAGTGTTTACATTGAATTCCCAAAGGTATTCCTAGGGTATTCTCAGAAAATTCTCAAAGTATATCTAAGATATATCCAAAATATTCCTATAAAATTCTCAAAGATATACTGAATGTATACCCTAAGTATTCGGAGGAAATTATCAAGGAATTATCAAAAAAATGTCCAAGTTATATCCAAAATATTTACATGAAATTTTCAAAGACATACCTAATGGTCAACAATGAATTGAAAACTGTTAGTTTGATAATTTGTAATATTTTGAATTTTAATTGAATTCTATTTTTCAGCATCTTCTTTTGTTCTTTTTTGGTAAAAATTAAATCAATATATGCCCAAAGTAAAGAAGGTATGCCAAATATATATCATATGAGCATATTTTGGAATGATTTTCAAATTTAAGTACTGTTATAATTTTAGAAAATTATTTTTCAGTAAAATTAAAAAAACTTTCAGTACCTGTAAAATTATAAATTAGTATCCGGTTTTCGGTAATTCAGTAAAATTCCCTTTAAAAAATCTTCATAAAATAACAAAGCAAATTAGATGATCAATGGGCTAACATAGGCTCCAGACCAATTATGAATTAATTGGGCCAGTCCACATTTCTCCTTTTTTTGAATTTAGTATCTGAATGATCTATAGCGTAGGATATAATTCCAAATGGCACTAAAACTTTATTTCAAAAATATTAGAAGTAGCCACGTAGCTAAAATTTAAATATAAAATCTTTAGTGACATTGAAAAAGTCAATTATCAACTCATCACCACTGTTTTCAATTTCCTTTTTTCTTATCATGTTAGTGGATTTTGCGAATTATTTAATTTTTTTTCATAAAATAAAAAAAAATTATGTTTTGTAATTTGATAATCCAATTTATCAATTTCTAATTGACTATTGGATACAAATCAAGAAAATGTATATTCTTCAAGGAGCACCCCCTCAAGTAAAAGCTTCCACGGCTGGTGACCAAAATGAAAATCCCAAATTGCATGAGCAATATATTTTATATGTAAAAAGTCTTGATTCGATATTGATATAGCATAAATAGATATTATAGTATAAATAGATATTGCTCTTAAATTATATAAATAAGATATTTTTCTCGACTTTTCACTTCGAATTTTAGAATATAATTAATGACACTAAAATTTTCTTTTAAAAATATTAAAAGTAGCTACATAGCCAAAATTTAAATAGGAAATCTTTAGTAAAATTGAAAAAGTCATTTATCAACTCATCTCCACTCTTTTCAATTTTCTTTTTCTTATCGTGTTAGTGGATTTTGCGAATTATTTAATTTTTTTCTATAAATTTTAACGATTCCCAATAAATATTTATTTCTATGTTAAGTCTCTGTTGTATAAATCTTATTACAGAATATCTTTCAATTGCATAATTTGTTTTATATATAGCATCATTTGCTAATGAAAGATTAATTGCTAATTATCAAAATAATATATATTTTTATATATACTAATAATAATATATAAAATATAAAATAAAAATAGAATATACATCATCAAATCACGTCAAGACTTTGCCCATATTATTATTAATTGGTTAGTTACCGTCGCATTACGTCATATTATAAGCACTAGATAACAAAACAAATATGGAATATATAAATATAACAATACGTCGCAAATAAATAAATAAAATATTTATGGTTATAAATATACATATAATACAAATATTTTGAGACTAATGCTATAATAAAATTTATTTATAATACATTCTTAAAATTACATGAAACATCTAAAATTGAAAGGTTGAAAATAGAAATTGCACACAACTATTTATCAACCTGTAAGAAATTAATATGAATTAATGTAATGAAATAAATAGTTTTGTTTGAAAGAAAATTAAAACATGATAAAAGAACAGTAAAAACACGAAATAAATTGCTATAAACTATGTATCAAAACGAATGGACTACAAAAATAAATTTATAACCTTCTAGAGAGAGAGTTGAAAATGAAAAGCACATAAACTGCATATCAAAATGAATGGACTGCAACAATAAATATATAACCTATTAGAGAGAAAGTTGAAAATGAAATGCTCTGAATGGTGGGGTGGATACAGCCCGCATATATGACCACTAAGTGAAAACTATACTTATCAAAGCAATCATTAGCTAAAAAACAGATGGCTTAGAGACAACTTGCACAGATTCCTCAAATCTGTACCACTTGATCAACTCAACTCTATCAAAACTATAAACTGAATGGCCTAAGAGATTTTTAACAAAATTAAGATCATACTTATCCAAAGAGATGACAGCCTAGAAAAAACTCTCAAAACAGCCATCAACCTACCAAAATTACTTAAATCTGGACTGTTGGATCAATTAATCTACACAACATTCAAAATCTCATTAGCTAACACTTACTAATAATATTCACGTATCAAGAAACTCTAATAAACGAAAAAACAATTGATAAATTCACATATACGGTGCCACCACATTCTACGGTTAAAAAATAGAAATGTTAAAAGAAAGATAGAATTTAACATACTACAAAACAACAAAGAACAAAAGACAGATCCAATAAGCATTGCATTTTTTTACAGAAAGAAGAAGACCTAACAGAGTGGAAGCCAAATGAAGAAAACAGCGCCGCATCACTTGTATTTCTTTTTTTTTTTTTTTTGAAACATCAACGTTTCCTTAATAGAAGAAGAAAGCCTACCATACTAATCCAAACGACATCGTTTTTATGCCAGGAAAATAAAAGGCAACAAATCCAAACACACTATTGCAAAAAAAAAAACTGTAGCAGTTCTACACTTAAACAGTACACAACCGAAAAACTATACTGTAGTAATTCTTCAATGCCGAAAATAGAAGAATAAACATGAAATAAAAAAAATAGAGAAGAAGCCCAGCTACATAGGGGGAAAAAAAAAAGAAATAAAATCTACAATCCACCAGCAATTTCGAATCTATATACTACTATATAGTAACTAAAATGGAAGAATGATAAGAAGAAAAAATTTATCTTTTTCAGTAGCTCATCCACCCATAATCGAAAGCTTTTCCTTTGCTTCAACTTTACATGTAAGAGCGAATCTCCTTCTCTTTTTATGATAGAAAATCAATTTAGCTAAATTCAATCCCAAGATCTAATATATGAAATTTAGAGCACAAAAAAAATTTAATCGAAATATAGGATGTAGTAAAAAATTTGATTTCTCTGAATCTATCGTAGCAGGAATGATCTGAAAGAGTTTACACCAAGAACATGTTTCGTTTCCTGACTCAGAATGATAAAATTCTAAGACTTTATTATTTTCCTTTATCTCTATCCAACTTTATATAGGAGGTGAGAGTCACTAACAAGAGAGACTTACTAACAAGAGAAACTTAGTCTACATAATATAATAATTATGAGTCATCCATCACACTCATATTATTATTTGGCCCACATTAATTATCCAAACTAAATTAATTAATGAAATCTTATCTAAATAAAGAATATATTTTATAATATATCTTTATTTTTTAATTAATAAGGCTGCAACCATAATTAAATATTAAATATATCTAACATTCTCCCACTTGGGCTAATTAATTAAAAATTTATTACAAAAAACTTCTGATTCCAGCTAGATTTAATAAAATTATTGGCAAAGAATCATAACGGAAACTATATTATTCTAGAATATGGTACCTTTCATGGTCACATTTACCAATAACTCTATCAATCATGAGCACAGTGTGGTAATGTGGTAAGATTAGTCAACACTCACTCTATGATCAAACTTTATGTGTTGATTTTTGTCAGTCAGCGATTTTCTTATCTAAATGCAATGCGGGTATGCATAAGAAATCTTTTATGACTTCAAATCAAGTCTGTATATGTATTAAAAACTTTATATCGTACAATTTTTTAAGTATCCAAAGATATACAACTAAGGTTATAAACTTTAATACTCCAAGCATTTGCTTAAAATGACACTAATATTAAGACTTTAATATATCATATCTGATATATATTACATTATGTTTTCCAATGAAAATATATGAGAAAAAATATTTATCTCTTAAAATGTCACAAATTTTCTCAAATATGGCTTTTAAAAATCAATTTAGAATTTTCTAAATTAATTCAGGTCAAAATGGAGCGAAAAAAGGTTTTTATGAGTGAAAAATAATCATATAGGGACTTAATTGAAAATTTTAAAAACTTTAGGGGCAAAAACAGAATGAACCAAAAAGTGAGGTTTAGCGCACATGTGCGGTACACGCGCCTGACACAACAGGCGCATCTGTCCAGATGCGCCCACGCGTGCCTCTGGCGAGTGTACTACACACGCTAGACTGCTTGCTCCATCGCTTCAGTGCATGCCTACGCGCACGCCAGCCTCATCCTTCTGCCCGACTCCATTTTCTGTGATTCTTTTGTGAAATTTATCGTCAAATTTCATTTTCACTCTAAAACTCAATTAAACTCAAAATTTTCTCCTTAATTCAATGAGAAAAACATGAAAATGACTTTAAAAATATGTAATTTAACTCTGATACAGCTTGATAGAAATTCAATTTAGTCAAATTCAATCCCAGGATCTAATACATGAAATTTAGAGTATAAAATAAGTTTAATTGAGATAGAAGATATATTAAAAAACCTGATTTTTCCGAATCCATCATAGTAAGAACGATCTGAATGAGTTTACACCAAGAACTTAACCTTATTATTTTTCTTTATCCCTATATATGGGGAGTAAAAGTCAGTAACAAAAGAGACTTAGCCTACATAATATAATAATCATGAGTCATTCATCACACCCATATTATTATCCGGTTCACGTTAAATTAATTAATGAAATATTGTCTAAATAAAAAATTTGTCAGATTCTTAAGATCTTTTATTTTTTAATATATCTTTATTTCTTAATTAATGAGCATACAACCATAATTATATATTAAATCTATCTAACATTTTACACATGCAAGCCATTCCTATACAGTTTCCAAACATATGCAAACCAGTGAAGCCACATTGCAGTGACATGTTTCTTTTGCCTCATCTCTACAGCGGGATCTTCAAGTGGGAAGCAAAGCCATTTTAAATCCAAGAAGAAAAGACTTAACAAACGCAAAAATATGAACATTTTCGGTTGAGAAGAAAAAAAATGCATCAATTTTCTTTTGCCTCATCATTACAGCCAAATCTTTAAGTGGGAAGTGAAGTAATTTTAAATCTACGAAGAAAAGACTCAACAAAAGCAAAAATGTTACCATTTTCGTTTGAGAAGGAAAAAATGCTCAAACAATATAGGGGGCAACTGCAGAAGAAAAAATGATAAAAGAATGGAGTTGGGGCAACAAATAAAAGGAAGAATCCACTCACCTCGCACGACACCATTTTGATACATGCTTACAAAGTAAAACGATACCGTTTTATTGCTGGAAAAAAAAAGCCACCAACTAAACGAAACGGCGTCGTTTGCTGGAGGTGAAAAATGACTGAAGAAAAAAACAATCCACACACTGTAGTAACTACAACCCTTTATATATATTAATAGATTTTTTTTTTTTGAATAAATATTAACAGATATTATTATAATACAAAATTCATGAACACCAATGGTATAGATGATTACGTGTCACGTATAATATCAAGGCTAATATCCACCATTAACGCTAATGGATGGTTTTAATTCTCCTACACACCCACCAAAACCAATACGTGTCGGGTTTTGTGCATTGAAAATTCCATCAGGCTGCTCACGTGCCTTTTTTCATCTTATTTGACAAGACCGCCCAACTAACAAATTCACTTGAGGTCGAATATTTTGTATCAGAAGTGAAAAGAATTCTTTACTGTATATTGAAATATAAAATTATTTCAGTATAAATCTTACTCATATAAACGGAATAAAATGGTAAAAATCATACTTTTTGATATATATGTAGGAAAAGAGGATCTTTATTACAATTATTTATTCTTATTAAAGGAAAAAATTGTCAAAATAATATGAACTCTTAAAGTTGTATTAAAATTAAATTATACTTTCTATTTTCTCATTTGAATATATAAATTTTTAAAATTTTATCAATTTTTGAATTCCGTTTAAATTCTGACAATATAATATAAAATTTTGGCAAAATTAAAAATGTTGTATTGATTAGAAAGCTTATTAGAAAATTGAGTTAGTTTAAAAATTTTAAAATGTTATTGTTTTTATTTTTTAAAAAATTTTAAAACCTAAATATTTCTGACGAAACTTTACTGACTGTAAAATTTTTGTTTCTCCTTACTCTGCTAACCAGACAAGTTCCAAGTACGACAATTACTTGTATTATATTTCAAATTTAAATAAATATTTAGGTTTTAAAATTTTGAAAAAAACAAAAATGATGATATTTTTTAAAGTTTTTAAGATAACTCAGCTTTCTAATCGATACAATTTTTTTAATTTTGTCAAAATTTTATGTCATATCAGAAAAATTTCGCTTGAATTTATATATTGATAAAATTTAAAAAATTTATATATTTAAATAAAAAAATAAAAAATACAATTTAATTTTGATACAATCTTATTCATGTTATTTTTAACAATTATCCCTTATTAAAATTATGCCGTCTTTACATGCATAAACTTACACAAATATTCAAAAACTAAATTCCTTGCAAAGTAAAAAATTCGAATTCATTTGTCTATATGTCAAATTATAAAAATGCAAAATGATGATATATTAAAAAAATTAACTTATTATTAATAGAAATGAAAAGACAATAAAAATTAAAGAATATGAATATATTATATTTTTTATGATGTCTTTATACAAGAATTTGAAAATAGTAAAAGAAATAAAAAATGTAATTATAAATTGTATATATATAGTTGAAAAATTGTGATTATAAGTCATTCTAAGAGAGTAATTTGAGTGGATTTCACAAGTCGATTTTGGGATAAAGATCTAGATATATGTTCATTGACATAAAAACAATGAATTAATGTATTCATATGCTCAAAACGGAAAATGTGTGAATATAAATTGAAATTCAAAATAAGCTTATTGTTAAGAAGATATAAAGAGGAAAAATAACAGTGAGAGTTGTTCTACATCACTAAAATGTAAAATTGAATTTGTGTTTATATAGTAAGATACATTTTTACATGTGTAAGAAATCAGCATGAAAGACTCTCTCTCGCGCGCTTAGGGGCAGAGGGAGTGCAAATTCATGATCCGGGATAAACCGATATGTAGGTGCACGACCTACGTACACTAATATCAGATCAAAATCTTATGGTTCGGATCAATCCAAATTTTTATATTTTTTATTTCTGAAAATTGAAACGACACATCCGTGTCGTTCGATACGACCAAGTGTCTAGCACGCTCGTGTGGATTCCACACTATCGTGTCGTTGTGTGCACACAGTGTGGATTCTACATGCTCGTATCGTTTCACACGGCTATGCTTCTGATACGCCCATGTAAATTCCATACACCTGTATTGTGTTGCAATGTGTGCAAGCTAATCCACACGCTCATGTCGTTTATTTTCTAGATTTATCTTTTGAACTTCTTGTCTTTTGAAATTTTATTTTCTGATATTTTAAATATTAAATTAACTATTATTTGAATGTTATAAAGACATTATTGATAGCTGTTAAAGAGATTAATCACAATTAATCTCATATTTCTTCCATTTAGTATAAATAAGAGTTACTGACTTTTGTTAAAAAGAGTTTTGAGTTGGGTTTTTTGTTCTTATTGGGAAAATCTTCTTCTTCCATTTTCTTCTTTTTCTTTTCAAAGTGATAGAGATAGCGACATATAATCAGTTCGCTGTAAGTGAGTGTTGTGTGTTCAATATCTACTTAATATTTGTTGTATACTGGAAGACAAACGTCAGTTTTTCTAAACACTATTAATAGGGGGCGAATTTATTTTAAAGACACTGTGTGAAACACAGATATCAAATTTGTTATACTTTCCTCTTATCATTTTATTTGAATATTGAATTAACATATACAATACTTATTTATATATATATATATATATATTTATATTTATATTGTGTACCATGAACCAAACCCTTAAGTTCAAATTCTATATGTCTTTCATGAGAAAAATAGAGCAGCGGGCTGCCACACAAATGTGGTCTAGTGTTACAGATTTTATGGAACCACCAGAGGAAGTCTTGTCACTTTTAGGGAATGTTATGGCATGAGTCTCTTTACCGAAATTGATACTGATTTCATTTTGTCTGTGTTGTTTTGTGTTTTTCTCTCAATATTCCATAGGTATATATATACTCTTTTGACAAGGATATTAACATTAGATAAAAATTATATGTGAAAAATCTCCTTATAACAAACACTTGAGGTCTAGCTCAAGTAATAAAAGTATTTGCTGTTGGGAGGTGAGATATTAAGTTCAAGTCCTCTCTTCTATACTATGTAAGATTTCGTTTTTATAATGAGTGTAAGGAAATAAATACCTCCTATTATTTAGCTCATGACCCACTGGACCCTTTAAATGTGTCTGTGAGGTGTTCCATTTTTTCTAGTAAAAAAAAAAAATCCCCTTATAAGAAATAAAAAATTTATATCACACAAAGATAACATAAAAATCATAATTTTTGTGTTTATTGATTTTCAAAATTTTTGAAAATTGAAAAGGAGCTAAATTCAAAATCAAGACACTTGCTTCCTTTATAAGCAAATCAAAAAGTAAAGCAAAAATATAACTCAGGTGTATGGTTTAAATGTGAAAATAAGAATATGAATGAAAAGAGAAATAAAAATGAAAGGGAATGAAAATATAGAATGATTAATTTTAATATTTTAATTGATTCATTTTTATTCATTAAAGAATGTAAATAGGAATGACATTTTATTGTCATGTTTATATAATACATTAATTTGTATATCAACAATAAAGTGATATAATTTTTTCTAAAATAAATTATGAAGAGATACTCGTATTAAATATATATTCTATATTTACTTAAGATAATTACACTTTTAATTTTGTCATTATTAAAAATTAAATTAATATTATTAAAATTATATATTTTTTATAATATTTTTTAACATTAATTAAAAGTAAGTATATTGAAAAAATAAAAAATAAATATAATTTATATTTATTTAGAATATAATACATTAAATAAAAAATAAATAAAATGTGCATAATAAATATAATAATTCATATTTTAATTAGTTTGATTTGATTTTTGTAAAAAAAAAAAAAAAAAATTCATTCTCTAGACCAAAAAGAGAAGATGAATGATTTCCATCTGGGAAAAGAATTTCATTTTTATTACACTTTATTTTTTAACAAAATATTAACAATAAAAATCGTTAATTTTCATTTTCCCCGGTGTCTTATTTTCTTTTCGAGTCTTTGTAAATCTCGAGAATTATAATATAAAAAACGAACTTCTTTGCCACTAACTCGTACTATCCTCGACTCCACCATACTTTTCTCATAAACCAAACACTCCCTAGTCCCTAGCAATGAAAAATTGAATACGACGCTACGGCGCTAAAGCTAAACGGAGTTTCAAAAGCCACAAAAACGAAGATTCTCTTCGAACGTTCCACGTGTCAGTCTCCCAACCATGAGATCTCAAGTTGTCAGTCTCACAAAGCCAGCGTGGAAGGCCTCACAAAATATCCACTCGAACAGCTCAAAATGACCCAACACGTGTCCGCTATACAGGACCCCACAACATAGAGGATCATCACACCTGAAAAATCCTTTACAAGAAAAATCAAAGACAGTGGCCCATATTCTGCCACGTCATCGCCAGCAATAAGAAGCCAATGGCGGCCCACCTTTTGATCGACCTCTGATGGTAGAGAGAGAAAATGTCATCTCTCACAAAAAGTCTTCTCTCTGTAGGTAAAGATATTTTTTGCGGTTTCCGCGGTCGTAAGCGAAAGTTGGATATCAATTTTGAGGCGGTTTTGCTTTCTCTCTCTTTCTTTCTTACTCTAATTTCAGCGGACTCTCAGATATTTTTATATTTAAATCCTGTTAAGTATGAGGTTAATTTCTCTTTTATCGCACATACCTCTGCTGGCTTGTAGTGCTGCTAGTGTGTAATTTATTTCCAATTTTACAAAACTAGGGTTTGTTTTTAATTTTCTCTGTGATCCGTGTTTTTGTTCTGTTGTTATCAATATTAGGGTGTTTGAAAATGGGTGAGGTTGTAGTCAGCAGTGGAGGTGGGATGGAGGTGGATTTCGTGGTGGGGTCAGAGGAGGAGGCGGAGGAGGCAGAGAAAAGGAAGGAAACAGAGAAAAAGGATGACTCATCGGAGGTGGTTCGGTGGGAAAAGTTTCTTCCGAAGATGGTGCTTAGAGTTCTATTAGTCGAAGCCGATGATTCTACGCGCCAGATTATCGCTGCGCTTCTTCGAAAATGCAGTTACAGAGGTTATTTTCTTCAACTTCTAGCTACTTATCTTTCCTCTTCATTTGGTTTAGAATGGATGCACGTTTTCATAGTTCATCTGGTTTGGAGTTTTTTTTTTTTTTTGCAAAATTACATTTATTATTGATGTAAATAATTATTTTCTAATACAATTTTTTTTTTTTGGTGGGCGTTGATGGCATAGAACTTGATTAGTTAGATGAGTCCGACAATTTGAATTATTATTTTTTGACCATTGCCTTTAGGCAACGTTTATGTGAAATTGTCTGAAGATATATGTTGTGTATATAAATAATAAATTTGTTTTTTTCGCCTGACCTTTTTCTTGGGGGTTATTTTGGTTATGCATAACAGAATTATATTAACAGTTAATTTTATGAGCTTCCAGTTTTTGTAATGTCCAAATCAATTACCTAACTTATAGGGCTTCCTTGGTGTTCAGATTTTCTTTTGGTGCATATAACGGGTTATTAGTATAGGAATTGCATCATTATTGTGAGTGCTGCCACGAAGCAAGACATTTCTAGATACATTGTGTCTGCATATCATCATCCCAGTAATTGTGCTGATTTTTGGAGGTTGATCTCCTTTGGTTAAAAACTTAGTTTTACACTTACTGTTTTCTCCAAGTGTCATTGGTGGAGTTGAATTCAAGTCTTTAATATGTTAATTTTGTATTAATGTGTGCATACTTGGTTCAGATAAGATTTTGTTATTCCTGTTTTTGACTTAAAAGTACGTTTTAGTATTTTGAAGTCTCCAAACTCCAAAGTGTGTAAAAATCATCATTTAGATGTATATAACAGAATTTTTCATTGAAATAGGTGACCTGGTTTATATTTTCTTTTCTTTTTTAACTGTTACTGGAGGTCTGCTAGATATAAGAACAGCAAATTAACCAACCTTTTGAAGATGTGGGATGTTGGTACTTGGCAGGCATGTATTTGCACCTGCTGGCTTCTCATCTTCATAAACAAGCTCTGCCACTACACTCCTAGTTCATTACTTGGTTATTAAGCTTCCTTTATGTTTATTTTGCTGATCAAAGATGTAGAGTAGAGGGTTTTGCATTTCATGTCTATTTCATGGTCTGAATCTTGTTCCTAATTTTTTTTTTTTCATAAGTTTCCCTTGCTTATATGCATTCATTTTCTTCTATCTGCTAACAGTTGCTGCTGTTCCTGATGGATTAATGGCATGGGAGACCTTAAAGGGTAGACCCCATAACATAGATCTCATATTAACTGAAGTAGAGTTGCCATCAATATCAGGATATTCGCTGCTTACACTGGTCATGGAGCACGAAGTTTACAAAAACATTCCTGTCATAAGTATGTTGTTGCAAATGAAGAGTTTTTATTGCCTTCACAATGTTGAGTTTTTAGGAGGGACTTAACATGTTTGAAATTGTTTTTATTTGTTTCTATATAGTGATGTCTTCGCACGATTCAATTAGCATGGTTTTGAAGTGCATGTTAAAAGGTGCAGCTGATTTTCTTATTAAGCCTGTTAGGAGAAATGAGCTGAGGAACCTGTGGCAGCATGTTTGGAGAAGGCAAACTGTAGGTTTTGTTTTTCGGTTCATCTTTGTGCATTTATTAATTTTAGCTTTTTTCTTGGTTCAAATTCATACTAATCAAGTATACTTAAATTCATTTTCAGCTAAATGCCGGACATATTCTTCAAGATTCACCTGATGCACGGCACAAAATTGAAGCTCAAAACAATTCAGCAAGTGATCACTCAAGCAACTGTGCAACTTCTTCTCATAAAAGAAAGGAATGCACTGATGAAGGGAGTGATTCTCATGTAAGTATTACTATCTCTTGTAAGATTATAAAAAATCTTTGTTAATAGGTGCTGGTTTCCCAATCAATTTCCTAAATGCCTGTCTCAACTGAATGTCATACAGACAAGAAAGAAATTAATTAAATATTCCTTAACCTGCGCTGCATTAAGCATCATCTTCTATTCTTTTCCCGTTACTTTTTTGGCTTATTGATTGCACAAGCTACATTTAAGTCAGCAGTTATAGATGCATCAAGGAGAGAGCAAGGAAAATATCTTTTTCCAGATTAGGCTAGCTTCATAAAGTTTCACATAGAGATTGCAATCTTTGCCACATCCTGTACGATATCTTGCTTGGGAGCTGATAGTGTTCACATGCAAAATATGCAGGGTCTTTCGCAGAGGCTTAGGAGTGCTTCAAATCTGAGTAATACACAGAAAGAAAAGTACAAAGAATGTGTGATATTGGACAAGAGGTCAATTATCCACAAGAGTAACACTGGAGGTATATGTCCTTTTGTTTCATTTACATATTCTTTGATTAGATGAAATAAATTCTTTTTTTCCACTGCCTCTTAATAACAGGGCATCTTAAACGGTATTATTGCAGATCAGTCAACCAGACTGGGACCAGTGGATGCATCACAAAATGAAGTTTATAGTCCAACTGCTCTGGAACTAAGAGAAGAAATTCCTTGTGGTAAGATAATGATTCAGGATGAAAGTGCAAAGCCAGAAAATAATAGGGGAAATGTTAACACCTCTCACGGCCACAATGATGAACTTGTTGAATCTTTCGGTGGAGCTATTGATTTGATTGGTACATTTGATAGTGGCCCAAGGCGCACATATGGACACATGACTATGCATGATGATTCAAACAAGTCTGAATGCACTCCACAACTAGAACTTTCTCTTAATAGATATTTTCCCAATAACTTGAAGAATCAAGGAGTTGAGCAAGGGCATGCACTAAACCATTCTGATGCCTCAGCTTTTTCATGGTGAGTGAGTTGCAGTAACACTCAAGATGCTGAAAATTTGATGATATTTGGCATGAACTCCTTACGAAGTTTGGAAGCAAGATGTCATCTGTCATCTTCCAATTTCTCCTCTTTCTATTTGACCTTTCTGTTTCTTTTAATATTTTGGCATCATCATTTTTGTTTTTGTTATCATGCAAAATTAACTTTCATTGGGTGTTTAATTGATAATTATTTTTCTGAGGATAAGAAATTAGGCATGCAGATAATATTGAGGAAACAGTAATAGTGTTGGGGTACGGTGGATTTTATGGTAGAGGTGACTGGTTTGGTGTAGGTAACGACAGATTATCAAGTGGTACTCTCCTTATGTACAGCCACCAGAATTGCACAACTGCTTCACAATCTCAATGATTTGTGATCCAGAGTGCATTTTGTATAGACTTTTAAATTGTGCCTGACTTAGAAGAATCAAGAATTAACTTTTGAGTTTCTTTAGTGAGTGCAAATTTTATTTATGGTCTACTTTCTCCCAGAACACTTAATTTGGAATATGATCTTTTTTGTACTGTGAAGACATTCTATTCTATCATGTTCCTCTTAGTTTCTGATCAATTTGTGGATTCTCTCTGTAGGTATAGCAGTAAGACATTGCAACCTCTTTTCCCAACATCAACCACTAGCTGCAACGAGTTCAAGGATGACACTAGTAAGTCTCCCAGGCGGTTACCTAATCAAGTTTGTAATATTAATGGTGTTTCCAAACGACCTGGTGCCAATCAGAATTGCAGTCAAGAAATTGTCACCACTTTGGTCATTAGCCAATCTGAGCAAGCTGAAGTAGCATATCCAAACCCCCAAAAGCTGATTCCTGTCTCTGGGGTAAGGGTTGACAATATTTGTAATGGATATGGCCATGTTTTCCCCTCTGTATATTATACGCAAACAGGTTTGCCACAAGCACGGAATCCCAAACTGGACGGCCAGCGAGAACAATCACCATTTCCTAGTAGCACCTCAGTTCATTCAAAGCCTGAAATTTATGATCATGAACCAAACAGCAGGCAATCTTATGAAACTGCCATTAATTCTATGTACCAAAATATGCATCAGCAGAATACTGCAGAAGTTGAGAAACTGAGACATGGTTCACCTTCTGCTGGTGAGAGTACAAGCACCAGCATGTGTAACAGTGTTGCAGATCACACTAACAGCAGTGCATATGGAAGCTTTAGTAGTAGAAGTGACGGAAATGCTACTTTTGCGGCGAAATCTGAGAATGCTATGGTCGCGGATAGCTCAAATGATGGTAGTCTTTTCTTTCAAGGTAGATCCAGAGGGATGGAATCCCATCACTCCAGCCAAAGAGAAGCTGCTTTGACAAAGTTCCGATTGAAGAGAAAAGATCGATGTTTTGAAAAAAAGGTATTGTTGTCGTTTCTTTTGCATTTTACATGTGCAAATTGTTTCATACATTTTATAAAAATAATTGTTATATGTCAATGAACTAATATTATGTTGTTACGATATTTTATCATGAAATCATTTATGCCTGTAAGTCTTTCTGAACCAAGTAGCATAAGTTGCTGCTTGGAGTTTAAACTAGTTCAGGAAAATTTATCTTAAAAATTAGACTACAGATTTCATGAGGTGTGTGAAAAAATGGTCTACAGCAGCTCATTAGATTTTTGGTCAATGTTGCCCCTGCTGAGAACAGCGAGATCATATTATGACCAAGTTTTCCAAATTTTTGATATACACATTTTTGTGCAGGTTCGATACCAAAGCCGGAAAAGACTAGCAGAGCTGCGTCCCCGGGTGAAAGGCCAATTTGTTCGTCAAGTGCAAAATGATGCCCCAATTGCGGGTGCTGATGGTTGAGTATGAAATCCATCAGTACATGTCTACTCTCTGTAAATGATGATGGAATGATCATGATGCGAAATCTAAACATGTTTCTTTACGGTAGTTGTTTTGGGCTAGAACTATTCTTTTGGGTCTACTGAAAGATGGTAGCCTTGTAATTATCTAGCGAGGTCGTTTTGAGTCTTGTTCTACTCTGGCTCATTTTGTTTGATTGCTCGATAGATGACTGACTGATAGCTTTTCACAGGGTTTATTGATGTATTGATAATTTGAGTTGATTTCAATTACAGCTTGGAATCTTGTAACAGATGATTGCTCCTGCCTAGCTCTTTCACTTTGTATCTAAGAGATATACTGGATTGGCTTAAGCCTTTTATTGGGGTGCCTTTTCTTCAGAGGGCATTTTATGTGAAACAGAAATACATGCTCTATACAGGTGGAACTTGTTTTTTTTTTTTAATTTTTTGGCATATAGGTGCAGCCATGTTTAATTAATCAATCTCATGAAAATTAATTTGATTGAACAGGTTGTAGATCTTGTTTCTTATCTGGTAAAATGTACACATTCCATTATATAATAATATTAAAGACTAATTATACATGAGAAATTTTTAGTTAGGCTATGTCTATCGTTATCTATAAATTAATTCAATTATTTTTTTAGTATGTATGCATATTATATTTACATCAGTGAAAATAAATTGATTTAATATATATTAATAAATGATTGAATTAATATATGAATAATATGATACGTTGAATTTACGTAATAATTTCTCATTACACATAAAGTTGGACATTGGTGCACAAAAAGAACTTGCAAGAAAAGGCCATGTAAAAAACCAAAAATTAAGAAAAAATTACACAAGTAACCTTTTTCAAAATTAATTATGGTAATATTTTTAGTCCATTTCATCATCTATATGAGTTTCAAATTTCTCATTATACCCATTTAGATTTATTTTCTTCTAAAAATTCTTTTTCAAATTTGAAACTATAGACCATGTACTCCTAATTCGATTGTCTTGTTTCCTTATTTAAGCCATTCAATCTTTTTTACTTCAAATTAAAATTCACTTGTTCACGTTCATATATTCGAGTAAGAAACCAAGTAATTAACGTCTCAACTTCAGCAACATTGCACATCTTGCTGAATCAAGAAATCTAACTGCATTCTCCCAGCATAAACAACCCACACATTTTCATAAGAATTTTTATTTCCCTCATCTAAAATTTCTTATTATTCTTCTTTATTGTGCAAATACCCAAATCACTTAAATTTATTTTCTTTATAAACTTTTCTTATTTCTTCTTTTCTATTGGAATGAACATTTCAAGATTCCAATCACCTATCCGGTCATACATGTAGAATTTCACATTAAGAATAACAATATTTTTGGTACTGATTTGACCGGAGTAGCAACACGTAGCATGATTTGTCAGATTTATTTCCTTCTTTCATATCTCTATTTCTTTTTCTTATCATTTTCAAAAAAACTATTCTTGTGCCTTTGGATTTAATCAGAACTCTTTTCTTCTTTCATATCTATTTTGTTTTTATCATTAAAAAAAATTAAAATTTGTGGAAAATTTAGTATCACATAATACTCATATAATATGCATATAACATAAATATAACATGCTTGTTGTGGCAAAACCTAATTGATGTATGAGATGTGTAAGAATTAGTATCATATACTATAAAGATAACCTAATATAACCTTTTGATAACATACGAGCACAATATCTGATATTTGACGTTAAAATATTTAATACAAGAACAACGCATTCTTTATTTTACTCATATTTACTCAATTGATGAAGCAACATTTCTAATAACTTTCTACAATTTTTAATCGTTAGAAGCAATTATGGTAATATTATTTTAATTAATTTCATAATTAGTTTCTGGATTTAAGAAATTTAACTTAATCTAAATTTCAAAATAAGTAACTGCTGATACCTATCAAAAAGTGGAAGGATGTATTTTGAGAAAGTAATTATATTCGATTATGAATAATGGGATAGCTTTTATCTTGCATGTATTTCGATGATTATGTAATCTTATTGAATTATTTGTGTAAAAAACTCAAAAAATTACTTGATAGAAGTCCCGAGCCCAAATAAACGTGAGAGATTCTATTGCACATCAAACGCATTGAGCAGCTGTGGCCAAATCAAGTGGAACTTCAACACATACTTCAAATATATGCAACAACTTGCAGTTTTACACCTAAGAAGAATTAGGAAAACAATCTATAGACCCATCATCCTCTTTACGGAGTCAGATTGGTATAGACCAAAAAAAAAAAAAACTCTA
Source organism: Balakata baccata (assembly GCA_949630135.1). Taxonomy (NCBI): domain Eukaryota; kingdom Viridiplantae; phylum Streptophyta; class Magnoliopsida; order Malpighiales; family Euphorbiaceae; genus Balakata; species Balakata baccata. Next base: position 46,868 of record CATIWF010052509.1, read on the forward strand.
GGGATTTTAACAAAAATGAAAAGAAACACTTAATTATTTGCCAAAATATAGTCTATTGAAGTTTTTTTTTAAATATCAGAAGAACTAAAAATATTATAAAAATACTGAAATTCAATATTTACTAAACATTTATCCAAAATTTACCAAAAAAAAAATTAATAAAATTTGAAGTTCCATAAAGTTTAACTCAAGATTTACCTAAGGTCTATTAGAGATTTACCTAAGATTTAACTTATATTTACCAGAAAATTAATAAAAGTTGAAATTACCCAAAATTTATCAAATGTTTACTCAAGATTTAACTAAAGTTTACTAAAAAATTTATAAAAGTTAAAGTTACCTAAGGTTTAACCAAAAATTTACCAAATGCTTACCTAAGCTTTACCAATTATTTACTAAAAGTTTATTCAATGTTTGCTAAAAAGTTTACCAAAGATTTATGCAATATTTACCAAAAAGTTTATTAAATGATTACCAAAGATTTATCTGAAGTTTATAAAAAATTTACCCAAAAATTTACTAAAGATCTAGCCAATGGCTTACCAAATTAAATAACCTTAATTAAGTTAATTAAATATAAATTTATATATTTTTTTTCTTAATTAAGTTAATTAAATAATAATTAAAAATAAATAAATGTATGTAGAAGAACAATTAGTGGCTATACAAGTTAATAAAATTTTTAATTCATATTTAAAAGGCGAAAAAATGTCATTTTCTTTATCAATTAAACGAAAAAATGTAATAAATATATAAATGTTCTCACATTTAAAAAGAAAAAATTAATAAAAATAAAAAAATGATAATGAAAATGCAGAAAAATCGTCGACTAAATTTGAAAAAAACTTTCAAAAACCTGTAAACCGTGTAAAATCCTCAAAATTCTAATGGGTCCAAGTAAAAAACGCTCTCAAAATGAAAGGAGTAGAAAAGAAAAATAAGACAAATAAGAAAAAGGAAAAAAAAAAAAAAAGCCTATAAAGATGGAAATAGAGATGTAGAGGTATCGCCAAGCCTATTAATAGGTGCACCCCATGCTATATGTAACTCAAGGAAGAAGAAAACAGTTGAGAGAAGTTCAAAGATAGCGTGCTCTTAAAACGTTTATATTTGTATATGTTATAATCCCACATCGGTTGATTGTTAACTAATAATGGTTCATAAAATTTGAAAAAAACAATTTATAAGAAATTAGTTACTTAAATTAAAAAAATTTAAAAGATTATCAAAAATAATAATCAAATATCTCATTAGCATTTACAAGAGTCTTGTCCATTTTATATTTTAATTTAAAAATATTTTTTTATAGCTATAAATACTTTCCGCTAGTCAATTAGAATTACGCACTGAAACTAATTCTGTTCGTATAGGGTAAGACCTTAAAAGTGACAAAACACTCGCTCATTAGTTTCAAAATAGTTATATACTCAAAATTTGAATTCAAAAAATATAGTTAAGCCGGAAAAAACTATCCACATCCTCATAGATTTAATAATAAATTATTTGGAACTGAAAATTAAATTTCTTTATATTTAGATAACTGAAATTCAATTATTTGTTTATAATTGAATAGTTGGAGCTCCTTAAGCACGAAGAAAATATTATTTTCTGATAAAGAAAAAAGGA
>CATIWF010052527.1:0-24867 GCA_949630135.1 Balakata baccata
TTGCTCAGATTGCCCGTCAATGCATGAAGTTTAAAGATTTGTGTTGGGCCTTAGGATCCATTTATTATGGGCTGATTTTATTTGAGAATTGTTCAAAATATGAAATATATTTTATTACGTGGCAAATCACGTGACCGCATGCTGTCTAATTCGATGTGGCATGCAAAACAACGAGAGGAGTTTTCACGCAGTCCCAGGAGGGTCAAAATGGGAAACAAGAAAATGCGAAAATAAAAAGAAGAACTGGAGAGAATAGGTTCTGTCGTGGTCCCTCAATCAAGTAGGTGGTGAGCTGTCAAAATGGGGATATTAACACGTGTCATTTCCACAACTTAGAGTGGTCCCATCTAGCTGGACACCTTACACCAGCACGCGCCAATTTTTAGCAATGTGCGTGGACAGCTACTCATGTACTGGCTGGAATCGTACGCACTCGTGTGCACCATAAAGATGGTTATAAATATGAAGATATTCAATTAAAAATAAATTATTTAGATATATGTTCAAAAATAATAAAAACATCTAATTCATATTCAATTCAATTGTCATCTATTCATATTTAAATTATCTCGATCATTCATTTAGAGATTTAATTTTCATTAATTGATTGATTGTTTTTAAAAAACTCATGTGTAAATTAATTTTAATTATTTATTTAAATTAACTTATCTAAATTAATTATTTTTATTGGTATATATTTAAACTTAAAATTTTACAGTCCTAATTAAAATATTAATACTACTATACTAGAGCCTATGGTGGTTTTTTGCATTTAATTGTGAAATTAAATGAATTATTTTAATTATTAAATCAAAATTATTTTCCGGCATAGTAGATTTATTGATCAAGACGGGACACAAAAGGTGACGAACGCAGTGACATTTCATGCTGACGTCAAAATCTTTGTTATGCTTTTATCATTAATATATATACCCATTGGAGATTACTTTGAATTGGTTATCTAAATATAATTAGTTTATATATATAAATTGAAAATACGTAACTTTGAAATATATATATATATATTTTTTTTTTTTGAATAGTCACCAAATTAACACAATTCATCAATTTATTGGTTCTACTTGCATCATTGTCCCCAATTTGTCCTTTTTCATTTTTTCCTTAGGAAATAATATCCTAAATTAAATAGTGCAATTGCTAGTATATAATTTAATTTTGAAGAAGAAAAAGCCGATATTTTTATGTGATTGTACAAATCATAAACAAAAGCAGAAGAGGTCTCAATCGAACCAAAAAGTAACGAGTGGAATAGAATCAGGTGAAAATTTGAGCTCATCGAGTTGAGGTTCTCTCTTTTGTATATACACACATGCACATAGTATAGAGGTAGGAGGTTTATGCTGGCATAAAGTGGAAGTCGCTTTCACACCATCTATTTCGTGCTAACCAAACATATATATATATATATATATATTTCTTTATATTAAAGCTAATAATAAACTATAATGTGAAAAATATTAATATGTATAATTATTTCAAAATTATTTTATTGAAAAAATTACTATTTATCTCTTATAATTTGATATAATATATTAGTAATTATAATATTTGAAAAATACACGATTTGTCTCATGCGATTTGACATAATACACTAATTCCATATAATATTTGAAAATTATACTATTTACTCTCTAAAATTTAGATATATTGCATCATTATCTCACTACAAGTTTGATTTATTATATTAGTATTATCTCAAAGTTTAATTTATTATACTAATACCCTTCTGATTACTAGGAAAAATAGTATAATTTTCAAAAATCAGATAATACTAATATATTATGTCAAAGCACGAGTAAATCGTATAATTTTTAAATATCTAGAGAATAGTAGTATATTATGTCAAGTTACATGAGATAAAAAGTAATTTTTTTCTATTTTATTTACATGTCTATATTAAAAAAAAGAGAAATAATTTCATTAATTTAAACTAGTAATATATTGATATAAATATAGATACAAAACTACTAAAAACCATAAAAATAAAATATTAAAAGAATTTATAGCATCCAGATTAATAGTAATTAATCGACTATATATATAAATTTAATAATATTTATATTAATTAGAAAATCAAAGATTCAGTTCTACAATTATAATTTAATTTATAATTTTTATCGAATTAAAACTATTTTATCCATTCCATAGCTTATAAAAAAATAAAATACTATAATAAAACCAACAAAAACAACCTGTCTAATTTACATGCATATATTATTAGTATTGATATATTTTTATTAAAAATAATGCACTTATTTATATATATGAGATGAGAGAGAGCGGAAATGAAAATAGGAAGAAGTAGTACGAACATTGTCACATTAATTTCTACAGAAATGTCAGGTCATTTAATGTGCAGTTTTGGTCGGCAGATTTTTTTTTTTTTTTGAGAGAGTTTTTCCTTTCAAACCAAGTCAAATAGTCAACGTGGGCTGAAGCTCAACAATTTTGTATATTATATTTTTACTTTTTTTTAAGAATAGAAAACGGAAAAAAATTTTATTATATATTACAAATTACTATCGATAAAATTAAAAATGTTTTTAGTTAATTTTATACAATTACTTAAATATAAATTTTAATTTTTAATGTATAAATTTTATACATGGCAATTGGGCTGTTTCAAATCATGTTATTTTGGATTGTTATTTATTGGATTTAATTTTTGGAATTATATCATTTTTAAATTTTATACGAATTTGAGTAATTATATATTTTACCCTATTAAAAAAAATACTTTCAAATAAAAATTAATTCAATTTAATCGAAAATTTTTTTGGATCAATTAGTTTAAATTTTGTTCAAAAAAAAATTTTAGATAAATTCAATATATCATATCATATATAAAATAATCCAATCAAAAGTGACATATACATATATTCATCTCAATTAATAAAAATAAAATATATCATATAATTAATTTAGTATATAAATAATAAAATAAACTGATTAAATCTAAAAAAATATATATTTTTCAGATATTTCATGTACAGGTAAAATCGACAATAAGGAAAATCTAAAATGCAGGGAATAATTAGAGAAATCTATGAAATTAGATAATGTCAAAACGGTAATGATCATGTGCGCCATTCTTCTATTGGCTATAATATGTCTTCGAATTGAATAATTGAGTGGCAGGTTTCAATTCTTTGCAAAAAGATTAAAGAAAAAAGGATACATAAAGCTTAGCCAACTTTAGTGCGTGGAGACAACTTCAAATCAACATATATATCTAATTGCGGTATATACTTTTTCAATTTTATCATCATCGTTATTTTTTTAGGAAAAAAATAATTTTATTGATTTAAACTAATAATATATCGATAAAAAAAATATAAATAATGAAACAAATTAATTTAATAATTTTATAATGATTATAATATTTATAGTTTTAATTCTGCAACATCGACGACCATAATATAATTTAATATTTTTGTTAGATCGAATATATTCTACATGTTTGAATCGTCACATACAAAAACTTCATAATAATATGATAAAAATAAAATATCGTAATAAGATGATAAAATCAAATGTCGTACGATAAAATCATAAAAAATAAAATAAAAAAATAAAAATCTATATATATGCATCACTTATTTTGTAAAATAAATTAATAAAAAAATATAAGGAATTAATTCCATATCAATAATGGCAAAAAATTACATCTCATTTCTTAAAAAAAAAAAAAAAAAAGATGGCCAAAGAAAGAAAAGTGAAAAAAAAAATATTGAAGAAAAAAAAGGCAAAGATTACTATTTTTAATTTAAAAAGTAATTAATACAGTTTGCTAATTAAGATTAACACACATGTGCTTGTGTTCATTTGATTTTTAAAAAAGTAATAATAATATATAGTTGAATAATAATTAATTTAATATAAAGATTAAAGATTTCTAGCTCTCTAATTGGACTAGATTAGCTTACTCTTTGCAAGCCATTATTTTGTCACTACTTTGTCTTTTTATTAATTTAAATACAAAAGCATCACTCTTTCTTACCCCACTTCCCATCCCACCCTAATAAATAAATAATATATATATATATAACTATTTTTATTCATAAACTAAATATATTAATTTAATATGAGAAACTCTTAATAAATAAAATCTGTGATTGGGTTTAATATACTTTGAAAATGACATTACGTATATGACTTTTCTCTTTGTGGGCGTCTGAAAGTGCATTATATCAAAACTCATTTTTTTCATCCTATTGTTGGACTTAATTTTTGTGTTCTAACCATATATACGTAAATAAAATAAATTTTATTTAAAACCTCGTAAATAAATATTCAAATTCCATATTTCACAATTCTAATTACTGTATTAGTACTAAATTTTTTAAAAAAATTAAGTTAAAATTTATTGGTTAATATATAAATATACAATAAACTTTTAACATTAGGCCTAACAGTAAAAGAATTAATAAAGCAGCAGCCACAGTCAAGCTTTTGACCTATTAAAGAAAAGACCAGTTAAAGAAAGTAATTTTTGGTTTAAATTATTATAGGGGCGGCACAATTTAAATTAATCAATTACTATATATGGTAGACAATCTTTTGGATCCATTGGACCACTCTTAATTTGACACGTCATTATTATCGGCTATTTCCTTTATTTTTTTCTTTTTAATGGACTATTATAAGCCCCATCCAATTGGGCATATATTATTATTATTATTATTATTAAACTGATTTGTCAAATGCATAATGTGGTGGAATTATTTTGCTTGCAACCCCAAATCAAAACGAAAAAATAAAAAGAGTAAATTTATTTTTTGGGCCTAAATATTTTGGATTAATTATGTTGATTATGTATTATTAAATCGAATTATTTAAGTAAAAGAGTCTAATAGAAAATTTGAATTTAAAATATTACAATTTTGGTTATGAGACCAGTACGGTTAAAACAAAATTTATTAATTATTAAACTGGCATGTATTGAAATTTTCAACTAATTTTTTTTTCTCATATTCAATACCCATTTCTCAATTGTATTTTTATTGAAATCTCTAACCTTTTTATTATTTTTTTTTTTCCTTTTCTAATTGAAGAATGAAAAATCAATTATATATATATAAAGCTAAACCTGCAGAAAAAGAAGAGTCATGAGTCACGACCCATGAATAGTTAGCACGCTGTAAAAGTGATGACAAACATAGAACAAGCAAATACAAAGGAACACTAATTAGTGGGTTGATTATATATATATATTTTTAATAAAAGATTATCCAAAAAATTCAAATTTGGTTTGCTACCATGTGAAAGTTTCAATGGGTCAAAAACAATACAATTGATTATGATTACTCCAAGCCAAAGGTGCATGCATAACATACTAATTAATAAAGTCCCCGATATTATCAAATCCCATATTATTTTAAGTATGGAATATTCCAATTGCTTAGCTCTACTCTCATGCCTCTGCCCTGTACTTAGTCAAAACCCTAGTTATTACCGTGTCCAAACAAACTTGTCACCATCTCTATTTTATCTTCATTAACCAGGTTTATAATTTTAGGGTTTACTTGCCAATTTCTCTGCCTTATTTAATTTACTTTTTCTTAGGATCCTTAGCATTTGAGCCGCCACTCAATTATTATTTCCCATATGGAAACCTAATTTTTATTTCAAAGTTGATTTTGGATTATCTGAAAATTATCTTTCATATATTCTCAAAAGAATTTCTATTAGGGTTATACTTTTTTTTTCCCTCCTTAACTTTTCATTAAAAAAAAAAAAAATCTTCATTAGCCTTTCTTTTTTATATACAATGGAGAAGACCCATTATAGCCTCAAAGCACAAGAAACTGCATTAATTCATAACATCTTCGTCCAAACCATTATAAATAGTAATATATATTATACGGTCATAGACAAATAATACGAGACATTTAATATATCTCTCATGTTCAAACTTGTTGTGGAATATGATACAGGGAATTACACTTAGAGCATAAAAGTAACAAATCATACTGTTTGCAAACTAACATCGATGCTCTAATATCGTTTGATTATAATATTATGTAAAATGCGTTAGATAATGAGTATTAAATCTAATTTTTTCTAAAAGCTAACTTGTGGAAAAAAAAATTCCAAATCATTATAATTAATAGTGTATAGTTATAATCAAACAATACAAGATATCTAACAGTGATCTATAGGATGATACCCAAAAGAAAACTTATAGACAAAATTTACTAACCAATCAGCTGCTCTATAGATATAAAAAGTGCTGTTCTAGAGCAAAAATTGGCTGAGAGTTGATACAATTGGAATTTCTTGACCAATGATGATTTTGATGTAGTCTCTTTAATTGATTCTTCGTATTTTTCCCTTAATTGTAACAAAAATAATCTTCACAAACAAACTTAAGTTCTGTCATGATATTTCAAAATTATAGAAATAATGAATAAATATTTATTTAATTGCACATTTAAACCTAAAAATTTAACGAACTTTTAGATAGTGCAAGATTCTAGATGACTAAATTTTTATTCTAACCAAACCCCTCTTATAAATTATGAAATTATTATACATTAAATCGGTTTATCATTAATTACGGCATAGCTCAGATCAATATATTCATAGCATTTTTGTAATACTCTTCTAGCTAACACTCCTAAGTAGACTTTCTTCAAATATTTAAATGGGCATAATAAATAAATCGATTTGATATGTTGACAAGTAATATGGCAAAAATTGAAAAAAAAAAAAAACTATTCTTTTGGTCAGGCGTTGGTAAATCTTGGTCAGGCGTTGGTAAATCTTGGTCAAGCGTTAGTCAATCACTTGAACGAAATAGAAACTACCAGATGAATAAAAAATAGACAAATAGTGTTCGCCTACCCAAAAAAAAAAAAAGAAGACCAAATAATTATAATTACGTAAATGACCCTTTTACTGGGTCCCACTCCAGTGTGGACCCGAGTCCCTCTGACTCGACGCAGTCCTTTTTTTTTAATTTTATTTTTTTCAGAAATGCACGTGCTTAAAATATATATAAAGAAAAAAAAAAAAAACAAGCTCGGTTTTTGCGAGTCAACTCTTTCACAGATCGCAAATTTTACGGTTAGGATCGTATACTGTGGCTACTTTCCTAAATTCTACGGCCCAGATTCGTCACTAATCTCAAAATCCCAGTTTGCCAAAAATATATAAAAAAATTTTACTCATTCATAATATTTTATAATAAATATATCGAATTTTGTTTTTGCTTCGCCGAAAAAAAAAATAGAAATTTGAAATTTGATTTCACTATTGATTATTTTGTCATTATATTATCTGTTATTAAAACAATATGCTCTTGTTCAGTGTTTGATGTACAGTATCAAATTTATTTATTATCTTCTTTTAATTTAATGTTCATAAAAGCTATATGAATTGAATTTTAGATATTTAAGCATTAATTAATTTTAATAAAGCATCTATTATGATTTTGTAAAATATAATAATTTGTTCATATATTTCATATTTATAAATGTTCTGTATTTTTTATTAAGAGGTCTAATGGATTGAATTATATATTATACAATAAAAACAATGATTTCTTTATAACCAACAAGAGTGATAAATTCTCAATCTTATTATTGTATGGTAATAATATAAAACTCGAACTCAATAAATTTTTCAATTTTTTTATTGAAGCAGTGATAGGTGTATATAATATATTTGATTTTTTTTTTTAAAGTATGTGAAACTCCATAAACAATGAAATATAATTGCTTGTGATAGAAAAAAAAAGGAAAATAAAATATGACATGAAAGTATAATATTAAATAAACGATTGAGATTATATATATATATCATCAAACGGTTCTGATGGTAATTATATATAATCATGCAAACTAATATATATGAGTGTACTATATACAAATACATGAACTATTAGTTTTACAAAAAAAAAAAAATTATAAAAGAAGAAGAAAAAACACGGATGATTGCAGGGGTGGAGGGTAGCTTTATTTGTGAGCACAGCTGGAATTAGAGGGGACACAGCTGGCAAGTACGGTAGAGGCAGATACGCAGCTACCGTCGCCGTTCGATAGTTTTTTTTTTTTTCTCTCTCTCTTTAGAATGCAGCTGTCTCTGAAATTATGGTAAAAACCCAACACCTCTCTCCCTCTCTCTTTTTTTTAATTATCTCCCAAGAAGACAGAATCAAATCCACCGGCGTTTTTTTTTTTTTAATATTTTTCCTCCTATGCCCTTCTCTTCTTTTAGTAAATGCCAATTATTTTTTATTTTTATCTTTTCACATTACTTTTTTTGGGTATTTTGTTTCATTATTACTTTAATGCCCTTTCCCTACTCATTTTGTTCTCTTTTTCAATATTTCTCCTTTTTTTTTATAAATATTTTTCACTTTGATAATTGTTGATTTAATGTTAATTATATTACTTTTAAGCGCTGGTTTAATATCGTATTCCCTTATTTGAGACTAATTTGAACCATTCAATTTGTATCATAAATTGAATTGCCTAAGTTTCTAATGTTAGAACTTAAAAATATTAAGGAATGCATAAATTATAAATTTATTGATAATTCACTCCATTTGATTCACATTGCCAATATGTGCTTTTTTCATGGAGTTATTATTATTATTATTATTATTTGTAGAAACTGAATATTAAAGTCGTGCAATATCTTCTTTGCCGTAAGTATTATATAATAGATGTATAAATTAATTGATGAGCTAAACTCCATTGGGTAATAGTTATTTCAGTTGTATAAAATATTTACCATGAGCTAAACAATATTGTGAAATTTCTTATTTATTATTTTTTGCACCGCACAAGAAATATATATATATATATATAATTAAAAGAAAATAAAGGTTTGACTCAACAAAGTCAATGTTGATGTCTGAGAATTGAATGAATCATCATTTACATAATAATTATGTAATATATGTAAAATAATAATTGATAAATAGAATTATTATCAAAATATTACAACCACCATCACTAATGTTCATATTGTCATCATACCATCAAGACTCAAAACTACCAATACTAACTTAAGAGCATAATAAGATTAATGCATGAAGGAAAATGGGAATGCACTAGCCACTAATGTGAATAGAGTAAACTACGGATTAGAAGTCACAATCACAAACTAAATTAACACAAGTTTTTGGTCCCATAGAGTAAACATTTTAAAAGAGGGGAAAAAAAAAAGAAAAAGAAGTGCAATTTAATGGTAAAAGGTCTTAATCAATTGAGTCAACACAATCAAAACCCTACCAATGTTAACCAACTTTTTGCACATATATACTAGATCATCAATCATCGTCACCAAAATTGTAATATCTCACAACTTTAGTGGTAATTATGCACACCAACCCCACAAAACGAGTCAAAAATCCCATTAACCTCAAAATCTTTCATAAACGGTAAAAAATCATCAAAGATCCTCCAATAAATCCGTCATTTTCTTACATTAAAAGGACAAATCTGTCATTTCACAACACCTATAAGTATGCTCTTCTTCGCATTCCAAACGCTTGCTAGTGTAATAAAGACCCGTTTATCTCTTTCTTTCTCTCTCCACAAAAACGCAAAACACACTCTCTTTTAATCCTTTCCTTCAACAGTTCATCTACAAAAGCATAACCTTCGCCGGCGATTGTTTTCGTCACCAAGCCGGCTGAGGAACTCCGAAGCCGTCAGGAAATCAACGGGCCATAGAGAACGGGTGTTTCTCCTTTTTGGGTTTTATACGATAGGTCATTTCGAGAGCGTGAAAAAGCCAGCTTTTCATGATGAAACGGCGACGTTTTGCTGCTTGAGATTATTTATATCGCTTGTTGAATACGTAGGTACATATAGGGGTTGGTGCTGATGGGAAAGGTGGTGCTGGGAGCGGCGGTTGGGGTGGCGGTGGTTGCTTGTGCGGTGGCGGGTGTGGTGGTGGGCAGAAGGGTAAGGAGTAGGAGGAAGTGGAGGAGAGTAGTTGGAGTGTTGAAAGAGTTGGAGGAATCATGCCAGACATCAGTGGGGAGGTTGAGGCAGGTGGTAGATGCTATGGCTGTGGAGATGCATGCTGGGTTGGCTTCTGAAGGAGGCTCCAAGCTCAAAATGTTGCTCACTTTTGTTGACCGTTTGCCTACTGGGTAATAATCTATATATTCTTTGCCAGATAAATGATCGTACTTTAGCGGATTTCGGGTTAATGGGTTTTCGTTGTTCTTGTTATTGGTGGGAGGTATAATGGGTGCTTTTCGTTTTGGAGAGGTGTGGCTTTCTAATGGCTCTTTTTTTGATTGATGATTGATTTTTTATTGGCGTTGGATGAAGGGGAATGATTGAATGGTTCTTTTTCTATGATATTCGTACGCCTAGTTATCTTTTCCTTATGGGGATTGGGAGGTGGGGAATTGAATTCGTTGTTTAACTGTGAGGAGTTTTTTCATAGCGTTTCTTATCTTATTTGCTCGCTACTTTTGTTATGGTGTTTATTTCTATTTCCCGGATGTACACTTTTCCTTTTGCCACATGCCTTTCAATCCGAATGAATTTCCGTTCTATGTTTGTTTGCTGTTGCCGTTGCATTTACTTTATCCTTTTTGTTTATATTTTTTCTGTTAAAATTGATAGTCTGTCCATTGGTTTTCTATTCTATTGTAATGTTTTCTTAATTTTTTTGTTTATATGTTGAAATTCTCGCTTTGTAATGCTGCAAATTTGTCGCTGTTTTCGTGGGATTTCTGTATTTTCTCGGTGTATAGTTCCATCTTAATTTTCAGCTCCATTTTTGTTTTAATGTTATGGCTTATTTAATTTTGTCACCGTTGCTTTTTTTTTTTCCTTTTACCATTTTGGATATTTATTTCTTTATCTTATAGAAGTATACACTTATGATTTATGACTATATATCATTTTACCTGTTATTTTGACATTTGTCCTTGTGATATATCTAACTTTACGCTGCTTGAGTGGAGAATATTTTTGCTTCAACACTTACGGCACAAGGTTTATAGAATTTTAAAGGTTCTGTTTCTATTCCACTGCTATTTCTCTTTGTTCCAACTGTTCCTGAAATACAGTGTTTATTTTCATCAAGTGGAATCTGTCAGTTCTCCTCCATGTGGGAGGCATTGCTCCTGTGAAAGAATATGAATAGAATCTGCAGTGCATTGAATTATTTAAAACGAACAAATCTTATGTGGTTAGCAATGATGGTGTCAGCTGTTTTCTCCCTTGACTCTATTGTGGTTGGCATTTATTAGATGAAAGAATAAATGACTATAATTTCCAATCGTTTCTTTAAAATTAATAAATCTTATGTGGTTAACAATGATGGTGTCTATTGTTTTTTTTCGTTGATGCTACTATGTTTTTATAATTTTATGGTTCCAATGTTGGGATGAAACATATAGAACACTGTCCCTAAAATAGTTAATGATTGCAGTTTGTGAGTTATAGAAGCGAACTGGATTCTAGTTGCTAAGTGGAAGGCTTTCTTTGTCAGTATGACCACACTATTCATAACTTGCTATGTGATCGATGTTATCTTGTAGGATTTAGGGGTAATATTCACCATCACTGACCTGGAAAACTTTCTTTGTTAGGATGGCCACACTGTTAATAACCTGCTGTGTGATAGATGTTAAATTTTATGATGTAAGGATAATGTTCACCATCATTGACCTTTGTAGTCTGACCTTTTGACTCAAATGTATATCTTTGTAAATGGCAGGCTCAAACCACACCAGGTGTGAGAGGTTCTATTATCGTGCTTTGCATTTTTATTTGAGTTATCTCACTGAAGTTGCTTTTGATCCTTTGATGCTTACCATGTGTGTCAAATATAAAGTTGAGAGCCTAATGTGATATATTTGATGATAACAGATAGGATCCAAAATTTCACATGAATATCCATTCAATTCGAAATTTAGTTGTCATGATCTTTGTAGATCAAATGTCTAATCTACTACTTTTTGGGTACATCTGTTTCTATAGTAAGGTATGAATAATGTACTGCAAATTAATCCATCATCTATCTATTGTTATGCGATTAAAGTGATGTTGCTTCTTTATGTTGAATCTGCTGTTGCTTCTGTCGTCTTTTCAAAGTAGAGGCATTAATTCAAGAATTACTTTTTAAATGTGAACCAACTTGAGTTTTTCTGTTCAAGTTACTGTTTGCTCCGCTGTTGCAGTTCCAAAGTACTAATGCATTGTCTGCTGTAAACTTGAATTTTTCTGTGCAAGTTACTGTTTGCTCCGCGGTTGCAGTTCCAAAGTACTAATCCATTGTCTGCTGTAGCTATTTTGGTTTTTAAATATTGTGTGTGTGTGTGTAAATAAACTAGCTTATGTTCAGCCTATATATTGATTGATGTTCCACCCCTTGTTGAAACTTTTCTATCTTTTTTAAACTCACATGATTTCTTTTATTTGATGTCGTGACTGCTGATTGGCATATCTTTGATTATAATTTTTACATCTTATTTTGTACTAATGTTTGCTTAGGTTGTATTGGTAAATTGATCTTTTTATGTTGTTGTCAGGAGTGAGGTAGGAACTTATTATGCTCTAGATCTTGGGAGTACTAATTTTAGGGTGTTGCGGGTTCAGCTAGGAGGTGGAAGGTCCTCAATATTGTCAAAAGATGTGGAAGAACAACCTATTCCTGTGGACTTGATGACAAGCACCAGTGAGGTGACTGAGATTTTTCTACTTATAGTTTACTTTCTTTGACCATATCTTCACTGGAAAAGGGTAAAAATGTAAATTCTATTATTCTACTTGTAAAGATGGGATTTAAAGTGTGCTTTTTCTCTGCAGGATTTGTTCGATTTTATAGCATCAACATTAAAGAAGTTTGTCGAAAAGGAAGAAAGTGGTTCTGAGTTTTCTTCAGTTAGAACAAGGGAACTTGGATTTACATTCTCTTTTCCAGTGAAACAAATATCTATTAGTTCAGGGACCCTTATCAAGTGGACGAAAGGATTCCATATTGAAGACATGGTTAGTTGGACAAAATTCTGATAATAAATTATTGATTTGCTTACTTAATGCTTAAACTGCATCCTTGGGTGTTGTAAATGAATGGTACTTATGAACAAAGAGGAGAAAAGACAATGGTGCATCTTTTCCTCTCTGTTGATGTCTATATCATCTAACATGAATATTCTGCTGCCCCCAAGGAGTAGTATATCAATAAATAATTGAAGGACAAGTAAATTTCTGTGATCCCACTTTGAATAATTACAAAATGCTATGTAGAAGCTTTGTAAAATTTCTTTAAGTCACTAATATATCTTTGATTTATTTTTTCTTCTCCCTTCTTTCCTAAGTTGAAGTGCAGATGTTTATTAGTGCTTTTAGTGAATGTTTATAGGTTGGAAAAGAAGTTGTTAAATGCTTACAAGCGGGACTCATCAGGAATGGTTTAGAGATGCAGGTTGCCGTACTGGTGAGCACTTTGTTGTTATAGAAAACACTATGGCGGTCTATGTCATTGTTCTTTTGCTGAATGTTGTCAATTTTAATCAATATCATCAGTGGTGGCTCAAATTATTCATCTATTGCTATGTTTCTTTTGCTATAGTCGTAGTTGGACCAAACTGGGATTTCATCTCTGGTCATAAAAGATGGAATATATTACCAAAAGGAAAAAGTGGAACTAGAACGGAAGAAAAAAATAGTAATTGTCTGTTTTATTTTAAGCAGGCGAATGATACTGTGGGGACACTAGCACTTGGACATTATCATGATGCTGATACTGTTGCAGCAGTAATAATTGGAAGGGGTACTAATGCTTGCTATCTAGAGCGGGCAGATGCTATTATAAAGTGTCAAGGCCTGCTCACAACTTCTGGAGGCATGGTATTCTTTCTTTTGTCTCACCAATTCCCTATTTTTCTCTTGAAAAAGATTCTGATATTTGTGATACTCACGCAATTTAATTCTGTCTTGTAATCAGGTTGTCAACATGGAATGGGGAAATTTTTGGTCATCACATTTGCCGAGAACTTCTTATGATATTGATTTGGACTCTGAAAGCCCTAATCCAAATGATCAGGTAAGGAACCCTTCCTCTTAAATTGTTATGGATACCATAAATAGGTCAACTGAATTTTTTTCTGGATTTTGCTGCAGGGTTTTGAGAAAATGATATCGGGAATGTATCTAGGTGACATTGTTAGGAGAGTGATTCTCAGAATGTGCCACGAATCAGATATCTTTGGACCTGTTTCTTCGAGGTTGTTGGTGCCCTTTACTCTGAGGTATATGCCTCTGTCTCTCACTATCTCTCACATGGACGCACTTGCTCTTTTGTTGGCGTGCTCTTTACTGCATAATTTGCTCAATATCCAGAGTATTGATTTGTTTGATGTTATCTTTACTGGTCGGAGTTTTGTGTGTTCTGTTATCATTACTATTTTGTTTTTCTTAAACACCTGTGCATAAAAGGTAGTCCATCCGCTGGAAATGTTTCGTTGCATTTGTTTATGAGGTAGTCTAATCACTGGAACACATGGTTTCTTGTTCGTTCAATGCCTGAGTATGTTGCCATAAAATTTACATATGCTATTATTTGATCATGCAAGTAGGGTGCACCTTTTTTTTTTTTTGCTTTACGTTACTGTTTATTGTCCTTCGGAAGCTTTTATGTCTCTTTACTGTTTTAACACTAATATTCATGGTTTTGTGCTACTGAAGAACCCTTGATGTGGCACAAATGCATGAAGACGACTCTCCTGACCTGAAGGAAGTAGCTAGAATATTAAGAGAAATTCTAGAGGTAGATGTCTTGCATGCTCATGTTATTCTCTTTTTATATTCATTGACTGCAACAAATAAATATTTTTGGTTCCTTTAATTTTTTAAAATCTCAGATTCAAGAAGTTCCTCTGAAGGCCAGCAAGCTTGTTGTCAGAATATGTGATGTGGTGACCCGTAGGGCTGCTAGATTGGTGGCTGCTGGGGTTGTGGGAATCTTAAAGAAAATCGGCCGGGATGGGACAGGGGGCATCACTGGTGGAAGAGGCAGGAGTGACATAAAGATGAAAAGAACGGTTGTGGCAATTGAAGGGGGTTTATATACGAAATATACAATGTTCAGGGAGTACATGCACGAAGCCTTGAATGAAATATTGGGGGAAGAAATCGCCCAACATGTCATTCTTAAGGTCACCGAAGATGGTTCAGGCATTGGAGCAGCTCTCCTTGCTCCCTCATATTCATCCTACAGTGTGGATAGCGTACAGTTGCTATAAATATATATTTATTTATATATATACATATAGCCCCTGTAAATGTAGAATTTTTTTAGATATATTAAAAGGGTTGTCTCTGAAATGTCATCTTGCCAAATGGGTCTCATTGTATCTTAATGTTCTTTAAATTTTTTGTTTCCCCTTGCTTTTTTCATTTTTGTTTTCATCACTTACTTGATTTTTGGTTCTTTCTAGGTTTGTTGTAAATTGATGCTGTCAATGTGAATGTTTTTTGTTTATCAAGAAATGAAAAGTGATGCTCGTTTACATTGTATTTCTAATTATTGTGTTCTGTTCGATGTGTGAATAATGTGATCAGGCCTTTAAACGTGTGTATAGGAGGTAGTGTGACATTGTGAAGTGGGACATCAGAAACATGATTGATCTGGGTCATGCCCAAAGTTTTCAACCACCAGTTGTCCACCACCATCGCCACTTCCTCCAATCATTGTTACGGGTCGGTTGCACCTCTTGGCCCTGACCATTGCTTCAGTTGACTACGTATTCTCCACTAATAATGGTGGACTCCCAACTTGATGGACGTCCTCCATTGAAAAATTCTTGACTTATTTCCCCAAACTTTTCCCATCATTTGGGAAGTGGATCCTGAGTTCAGTCTCTTGAAACTAGATATTGCAAGTTCTGCTGTTGAGACACATTCTTATGGATCGGTTCATTTGTCCAATATTAAAAGGAAAAGGTGAGTAGTTAGTAGAGCTAATTTCTTGAAGTATCACAATCATAAATCAAGAAACGTACGGTTGAAAATGGAAAAGTTTCAAACTCCAATTTTAAATGTTTTTTTTTTTCAATTTTACTGGCCTTTTTTTCAATGTTTTATTGGCGTTTTCTCAATTGAGAAAGAAAAGACATTTTTCTATCTTTTAAACATAGATTTATAATTTTATTAACTTGCATGACCACAATTTATTTTTATGTATAAATTTATTTATTTTTAATTATTATTTAATTAACTTAATTAATGTTATTTATTTTGGTAAATTTTTGACTCATCTTTTAAACATAAATTAAGTATTTCATTAACTTGTATGACTATCACTTGTTCTTATACATATATTTATTTTTAATCATTATTTAATTAACTTAATAAATATTATTTACGTTATTAAACCTTAGGTAGATTTTTGATAATTTTTAGTTGAGATATTGATTGAATGTAGAGTAAACATGTTGGTAAATATTGGATAAATTTTGGTAAATTTTGGGTAAACCTTTAGTAAATCTTTAGTAACTTTAACTTTCATTAATTTTCTGTTAAACTTTGGGTAAATTTTAGATAGATCTTAGGTAAATTTCAGGTAAAGTTTGGATAAATCTCCGGTAAAATTTAAGTAACTTCAACTTTTATTAATTTTTTGATGTGAGTAATTTTAATTTTCATTAATTTTCTGACAAATTTCGGGTAAAGCTAAAGTAAATTTTGGGTCAATTTTGAGTAAACATTTGTCTAAATATTGGATAAATCTTGGGTAAACTTTTGGGTAATTTCAACTTTTATTAATTTTCTGGTAAATTTTGGGTAAATTTTAGGTAGATTTTGGATAAATATTGGGTAAATCTCGGATGAACCTTGCATAAATCTTAGATAAACCTTAAGTAAGTTCAATTTTCATTAATTTTCTAGTAAACATTGGATAAATTTTGGATAAACCTTAAAAAACTTCAACTTTTATTAATTTTCTAGTAAAGTTTGGGTAAATCTTAGTTAAACATTTGATAAATCTTGGGTAATTTTAAATTTCATTAATTTTTTAGTAAATCTTAGATAAACTCGGTGCAATTTTAACTTTCATTAATTTTCTATTAAATTTTAGGTAAACCTTAGATAATATCAGAGCCTGGTTATGCTTTTGGTGAGAATTATTGTATATGGTTATGTTTAGATTGATGATCAGAGAAGTTTCATACTCATGGAAACAAACTTTACTCGTATCAATATTGTTTCTGCTCCAATCTCTCTTTCCTTTTCCTCTTTTTTTAAAACTACATTTGGCAGTAAAATATATTTTCTTTATGAACTCCACTATATTCCTAACGAAAAGAAAACCCCATTACTGAGATTTCTTTTCTTAGTCCTTATAATGCCTATAACTGATCAAAGACTACCTGGAAGACACACTTTAAGTCTCTTGTTCAGAAGACCAACAAATCAGTCAAGGTGTATGTTCAATCCTCCTCATTTGATCATTGTACAATTAAAGTCACAAGAAAAGAACAATTTGTCTCCTTAGAAATTCCTCCTAAATTTCTACCTGTGTGGAAAAAAGAAGGTTTCTCTCACATTCATTTTGGTGCTATTTATCTTGCCATTTCCTATCATGGAAGGAAATGATTATTAGTCTTCACTTGATTGGCTTTATTAGACACTAGATATCTTTAGTATCAACATGTTGTTATTGGTACTGTTGAGATCTCTCTTAATGTTGGGATAGTATTGTTTACCTTTTATCCCAATTTCAACTTATCCCTTGAAGATCCTTATGTGCTTTTAGCACTGAAGGTTCAAGTTTAAATCACTTGTGCTCCGCAAGTTATGTCTTCCACTGCTGCTACTATCCATTACTAGCTGATTTACAGAGTTCAGAACTATGCTCTGGACCTTTTAGCACCCGTTTCAAATGATATTTTATTCATAGTAGCGGATGCTCAACATGTGCCAAACTGTGTGCACATTCCTAGACAGATCTCTAGAGATGAATTGGTAAAACTATTACTAGACACTTAGGTAACAAACTATGAAAAGATTCATAGTAACTCTCAATCGGTTTAGAATCTAGAATCATGTTTTGTAAAGAAAGTTGATGGTACTATAGAGATCAAGTTCATTAAGAATACAGAAGCCAGCTCCAGCACTTCCATGTTTGCAACATAATTTATGATCCAGCCAGTTAAATTCGAATAAGGTTTACTAATTACTAGTTTTGATGCTGCTTGCAAACCATATTATACTATGTACCATGGAGAGTACAAGGTGTTAGATGTAGACTGTCAATGTGAAGATTGTATACATAATTCCTATTATGGAGAATATGAAGATTTGCTAGGAAGCAGAAGAAGAAGAAGAATTTTGATGTTGCTTGCAAACCATATTATGCTATGTACCATGGAGAGTACAAGGTGTTAGATGTAAACTGTCAATGTGAAGATTGTATACATAATTCCTATTATGGAGAATAGAAGAAGAAGAAGAAGAAGAAGAAGAAGAAGAAGAAGAAGAAGAAGAAGAAGAAGAAGAAGATCATGAAGCCCATCCAGGTTCTAACAAGATCATGAAAAGTAGATTTGATGATCATGATCCATCTGTTGGCTTATTAGGACAATCTAGTAGAAAATATGACTATATAGTCAACTACTCTGAACCTTCGTCTTTCAGAGCCAAGATGTCAACACTCATTCATCCTGACTGGGATGACCATCCACAAGAGCCTCCTCAATTTCAAGAACCACTTGCTCCTGCTCCTCCCCTTTCAGCTTACAACAAGGGTCTAAAATGGCTTAAGAAAAATGAGTCATAGTAAGTTCCAAAAGTTAAGGTTAATCCTCTTCCTCAACCAACTCTGGTTCCTTCTGTCTGTATATTCCAGCCTGCTGAAGATGATTTTTCTTCATTATAAGAAAGTGTGAGACCCAACTAGAAATATAAAAAGGACTCATTATGTACGATCTCCTAGACCTGACACTCAAGGACGACCTCGAGATATCTCAGTTGGAGAATCTGTACTAAATTGGCAAACCGAGAATGTTTTAGCTTAGAACTCTACTTGGTGCATAATTGAAACAAATGTGGATAAGGTTTCAACCAACGTCAATCTTGTTGAGTCCTTTATAATGAACCAGTTCAACCTCCAAAAAGAGTTCATGCTTAAACTTCAAAAACAAATCATGGCTCTTCATAATGAACTGATGCTCATGATCAGGAATCAAGTTTCTGGTTCGACATTTAAGCAAAAGCAGGAAGAAATAACAAAGTTAAAACAATAACTGTCTCAAGTAGAAAAAGATATGTATATCAAAATCTCGTTCAATCCTTTTGCCTTAACCAGTACCTCACCCCTACCAGAAACTACTGTTTCCTTCACTCCTATTAATCCTACTGTTGACCCAATTCTTCTCCAATATGAGAATTTTCAAAAGATGATTTGAGCTCAAATTCACAAACCTAAATCCCTAGAGAAGAAGCAAACCACTTATGCTCTCCCAAAACCTACTCAAACTACAACCTCATTTTCCACACCTTCTTATAGACCTGGCAGAGAACCTGAATCACAACCACTCAGTCATTTCTCTTAAGATTCTCAAGACCCATTCTAGTATTTGGTTCAAGACCCTTCTCAAGGAGAATCAGATACTCTTGATCACACCACCTCTGATGATGTGCAGACAATTTCAGATTCAGTTCTTAAGTCTGATATAGATTCTTCTTCATTACCCTTTTCTGAGACCATTTCTTCCTCTGCTAGTACAACTGAGTCAACTACCACAGTCCTGTCCATAAAAATGGCAGGACTACCTGATCAGACTAATCCAACCTCTTTTGGATTTTCTATGGCTGCAGATCCTACATAAGCTTATTTCACAGAGATTTATGAAGATGAAGCAGAGGATTCTACTGCAACAAGTTCTACAGTTCTTCCTTCTTCTTAGGAAAACAAATCCAAAACTGTCAATGATCTGTGGTTTTCTATGGATGATATTCCCCATCAGCAAAGGCGTAATCGTCTACTAGAAATGTTAGCATGGATGGAGACTAAACAATAAGCTGGAGTTTCTATTCAAGAAATCCTTCAAGAATTTACCATAAGGTTTGTAGGCAGCTTGAAAGAATGGTGGTTAAGACTTCCTGAGTATAATAAGATGCAATTTCACCAAATTCCTTATCTAATCAATGCTTTATAGTATGTTGAGAATGAATTTGTTAGTAGTTCTACTGATCTTGTGGAAATAGTTCGAATGGAATTTTTCCAACTTAGGTGTTGTTCTTTAAAAAGGAAAGATCTGGATACTCATTACCAACGAGTTTGCTCTAGGTACTATCAACTTGGTGCTAGAGATGTTAACTTGAAATAACAATTTATCTCCTCTGTACCTAAGCAATTAGAACATGCAACTCTATAATATTTTTGCAAACAAGGAATCCCTTTGAGAGATTTAACTATAGCTCAAGTTTATCATAAAATGCTTATGGTTTTAGAAGAACTATGTGTAATTAGAAAGCAGATAAAGA
This sequence comes from Balakata baccata, assembly GCA_949630135.1. Classification (NCBI taxonomy): domain Eukaryota; kingdom Viridiplantae; phylum Streptophyta; class Magnoliopsida; order Malpighiales; family Euphorbiaceae; genus Balakata; species Balakata baccata. Next base: position 20,493 of record CATIWF010052527.1, read on the forward strand.
AAGCTCTTCACTGGAGCAACAAAAAAGATATGGATTCCTTATGTAAGAGATCAGATCTTCTAATCAAGTGTGTCGAAACAAAAAACTGTGATTACAAGCACTGTAAGAAAATGAAGCATTTCAAGAAAAATAAATAGTCTTCATCCTCTTATCCAACCAGGAGAAAGAATAGATTTAAGTTCTTCAAAAAGAATCAGAAAAGACATAAGAAAACTGATCGGTATTATCTATATGGGAAAAAAAGGACATTTTGCAAAACAATGTCCTAATCGAACCAAACAAGCAATCCAGTTTATCCAACAGATTCATAGTGCTTATGATATAGATATTAAAGAAGTAGATATTGAATCTCTATTTTCAGAAGAAGATGATCTATCTCCCAATTCCTTCATTGGAGTAAAAAATGAAGATAGTGATTCTGATACAGAAGAAAGCCTTTAGATTGAGCCCGACCCATCATATCTCATTAGATCTCTTTCCCATTAATCCAAAAAGCAGTCTATTCCTTCCTGTCCCGTTTAGCTTTTTGCCAGTAAATATGAAAAGCCCATTAAGGCCGCTGGAGCTTATATAACTATAGCTAATCCAAAACTCTTTCCAGACCACTTCTGGAAAGCCTATATCCAACTTTTCAAAGCCGCTAATGAAGATTATTTCTCCATAGATCTCATTACTGTTAAACCCATCAAAATTTAATTCCTGCCCAACTATTATGTTTGGACCCATATTCTGGGCTCAGCCTTAACCAGAAAAGATATTTTAATTGGGTTTGATGTTATCAGCCAACTTCCTAAACTATCCATTAAAATCCAAGGTTTAAGATCAAAGAAATGGTTTCTTCCCTATACCTTTGCACCAACCTGTTTATAGTCTCTTTGGTGGCCCATTTTGATGATCTTAAAGCCTAACTCATTTAAAACAGTTGTGCTGAAAGTCATACAGATTTTGTTTTCAAGTGTTCCAGCCCACTATGGACTCATCCAAAATTCTTCATTTCCTTACCATTCAAGCAAAATGAAGATATCAATCCAACTAAGGCAACTCATCCTAGTATGAATCCAGAAGATCAAACTCTAGTAGTCCAAGAATGTTCTCAATTGTTGCAACAAGGATTGATTGAGCCAATTAAGTCAGATTGGGCACGTTAAGCCTTTTATGTCAATAAAAGGTCTGACCAAGTTCAGGGAAAGAAACAGCTTGTGATTGATTATAAGCCATTGAATTATTTTCTCAAAGATGATAAGTTTCCTTTGCCCAAGATATCGTCTTTTATGACATTCCTCAAATATGCCAAGATCTTCTCCAAGTTTGATATGAAGTCTGGTTTTTAGCAACTTGGCATAAAAATAAAAGAGAGATACAAAACAACCTTCTGTATTACAAATCACTACTACTAGAGGACAATAATGCCATTTGGTTTGAAATTGACCCTTTCACTCTTTCAGAAGGCTATGACATGTATCTATGAGCCCATGTTATCCTCTGTATTAGTATACATTGATGATATCCTTCTCTTTTCTAAGGACGAGACATCATACCATCAACTTTTATAAAGGTTCATGGATCTTACTGTTCATCATGAGATTATGCTGTCCGAAAAGAAGATGATTATTTGCAGATAGAAAATAGACTTTCTTGGAATGACATTTAAAAGAAGATGATTATTTGTAGATAGAAAATAGACTTTCTTGACATGACCTTTAAAGATGACACCTATCAGCCCTATCCTCATATAGGATAAGAATTGCTACAATTTCCTAACATTGATCTTTCAATAAAGCATATTCGCCAATTTCTTGGTATAGTTAATTATGCTAGGAACTTTATTCCTCAGTGCACTCGACATACTTATCCTTTGCAACAATTATTGAAAAAGAATCTACTACTATGGACAGATGTGTAAAGCCAAGCTGTAAAGAAATTAAAGGAGATTTGTTCGAATCTCCAGCCTTTACACATACCCATAAATGGACAAAGGATTATTCAGATTGATGCAAATGTTGAATATTGGAGGGCCATTTTGTTAGAAGAAAAAGAAGGAACAAGACAAATTTGTGCCTATGCCAGTGGCAAGTTTAAGGATTATAAGTGTCACTACCATTCAACTTTCAAAGGATTATAAGTGTCACTACCATTCAACTTTCAAGGAAATCTTAGCGGTGAAGAATGGTATCAAGAATTTTGAATTTCACCTCATTGGACATGAATTTCTTATCTTTATAGACTGTTCCTCTTTTCCAAAAATTATTGAGTTCAAAGGAAAATTAGTCTCACATTCTCAGTTGCTAAGGTGGAACGAATGATTTTCCAAATACTCCTTCACAATTCAGCATATAAAAGCAAATCAAAACCTAATTCCTGATTTACTATCAAGGCCTCTCACAAAATCAAAGCCTTTGTAATTAGTAACATCAGTCCAAACTATCACTTTGATATTCATGGCATTTCCTCCACCCTTATTTGCCATAGATCAGAAATATCCACCAGAATGGACTTTCACCCAAGCAATGTCTCATGAACACTAGACTCAGAAAATGGTGGATGCTCAGCTCAGTGCTATTCGAGCTCATAGAAAGACTTATATTCTTCCTAAGGTTTTTCATCCTCAAGTTCCTTTCATGGAAGTTTTTAAAATCTCAATCATCAGTCCCTTTCCTGATGAGTCTCTCCATATGCTTTGGTACCTTTGTGCAAAAAATTATGTGCCTTTAGAGTTTGCACTATTACTTTAGTACAATACTCTTGCTACTTAGACGCTTCCTAAAAATTCAAACAAGTTTTTAACTTGGTTTTGACCATTAGAAATTTAGAAGCAGTTCTTTTTTAAGGCATGACATGAAAATTGGAGTATTGACGTCCCAGCCAAAGAAGTTTATACCATTGTCATTTTTAGATAGTTTGAATTTTGTTCTATCATGGGAAGTTATTAGACTTTTCCCTATTCTCTGTGGAATAATTGTGATTAGCATCCTACAGAAGTTAGAGAGCTCCAAAGGTATATGACCGCTCGAAATGCCTATATCCTCAAAGCTATTTGGCCTAATTATGAAGATGATGCTCCTTAGGAAGAGATACCCTTTGAATACCAGAGACAATTAGATGCTGCCAAACCACCACCAACCACTCTTGATAATGAAACGGGTCCCTCTAATATGCCAAAAAAGTCTTCCTATATTGATAGTCCTACTAGTAGTAGTAGAGTGTATGGTTTATTCAGACTCACTTCCACTCATAAATCAACATCTACTTTTTATGACTCAGACGACAGTGATGACAACATGAATATGTCTCCTAGCCATAAGTGTATCAGAAATGACTAAAGAATCTTTTGCTTTGTTAAAATAATTGATGTATTTTTATATTTGCTTATTGGTTTCCTCTTTCTGAGCTGGAAACCTTATCTTTCTTGTCAGTTTATAATAATTTAAGTTAAGTGCGCGTATGAGCTGTCATAACAGCATAGTATGCAGTCTCTCTTATATAAGGAGAGTTTGTTTCAGCTTTTAAGTAAGTGGGAGTAAGCAAATAAAATCCTTTCTGAGTTTTCCTTCAATATGAGTTTCTAAACTTCTCTTCTTTATTGGTCTAGATCTAAAACCTTCATATTCTTTACTTCTTTAAATAATCATTCACCATAGTTTTCATATAGTTTTGGAACTTCTATCAATAGAGAAATATCTGAAAAATAGGCAAGGTGGCTGCTCCAAGTAGGAGACGTCTTGCTAGTAGAAGGATCTTTATGGTATTAGAGCCAGGTTATGCTTATGGTGAGAACTACTGTATATAGTTATATTTAGATTAATGATCAGAGAAACCTTGGATAAACTTCAGATAAACCTTAAATAAATATTAGGTAAATCTTGATTGAATCTTGGATAAATTTTAGGTATATTTTGGGTAAAATTTTGGTAAATATTGAGTAATTTCAACTTTCATTAATTTTCTAGTCAACCTTACATATATCTTAAGTAAACTTTGAATAAATCTTAGGTAAATTGTTGATAATTTCAATTTTCATTAATTTTTTGATAAATCTTAGATTTAGGTAAATGTCATGTAACTTTAACTTTCATTAATTTTTTAGTAAATTTTGAATAAATATTGGGTAAATCTTGAGTAAATTTTATATAAATTTTAGGTAAACCATTGATAAATTTTAAGTAAACATTTGGTAAATATTGAGTAATTTCAACTTTTATTAATTTTTTGATACCTTAGATAAATATTGGTAAACATTGAATTTTAATATTTTTATAATATTTTTAGACGCTTTTGTCATTTTTGAAAAAAATTTTAGCGGTTTTGATATTATTGAAAAAACTTTAAGTTGATGTATGCGTGTAAATATTTAGACATTTTGTATTTTTGTAAAAAT
>CATIWF010052555.1:0-12313 GCA_949630135.1 Balakata baccata
AATTCTAATCAAACAAAGTATAATGATTCAAGTATGACACGGGTTTGGCACTTAAGACTTGGTCATATTTCTAATGCAAGGATCCAAAAGTTGGTAGACATGGGAATTCTAAAAGGTTTAGATTCTCAGTCTAATGATTCTATTTGTGAATCATGTCTGCAAGGAAAAATGACTAGATTCAATATTAGATTCTATTAGATTCAATATTTGATTGTATGTTTCGGTAAAATTAAAAATTTTTGAAATCTATAATTTTGACCGAGACCGAGAGCTCTCCTCAATCCAAAGATAAATAAACGCTTCCGCTGCCAGCCAACAGAAAACCCACCTCCCATGTGGGTTTTTAGATCCATTATTTTTTATGGAACGTGAAATCTACAAATTGCTGAACTAAAAAAATACTAAACATTGGAATTATATTTGGATTTAGACGAAGGCCGGATAGGTAAAAAACTAGAGGAAATTTCACAAATTACCTAATTTCTCAAACTAGATTTGTCGTTATGTTTTAACGTAAAAAAAAATGCTTCAAGGTGCCGATGCTCCTCTAGACCTCCATGGGCAATCACAACAGCATCAAGAACAACAGGATATCTTCAAACTGTATTTTTAATCTCTTCTAAGGCTATCTGTTGCCCCTTAACTTTTACTTTACGGTCAGTTATCTCCAAGTATACCAAGTCACCACATTGAACTGTGGTTCAAAATCACCGGTTCTATAATACTGTTGACATCCACAATCATCCACCAAATAGTTACAGAGGACATTCTTATGCACTTTTATGCAATCGAAAAACATAACAGCTGACTTAGAACATAACTCACAAGAAACACAAAGATCACTGACACAAATTTGATATAATTGGCATGTTAAATGAAAAGTAAATTCAACCATTGATAACGTATAGCGCTTTCTCCTTCAACCGTAGTTTTCCACCCACCACATTCTCGTATCCGCACATCGATCACCGATTCTTCTATTTAAAATATGAAGAATTTAGAAATTTCACCCCCTACTGTATTTAAACTATAGTGAGTTATTTAACTTAGTTATTTTTTTTATCTCTTATTGTATTATTTAATCTCTATTCTTTTTCTTCCTTTTTTTTTAGTGAAAATCACATAGGAGTTTCCAAAGTATTTTCAAAAAATTTCTAAAATATTATACTTGAGATATTCTCAAGGAATTCAAAATATATACCCAAGAAATTTCTAAAGAATTTTCGAAATATTCTCAATATATACAAAATCAAGATATGGCCAAGGTATTGCTAAATATATCAAACTAAGTTACACCCAAGATATACCGGTGATATGTTGAATATATACTTTTTGGTATATTTTGGGTGACTTTGAGTTTAGGTACTATTATAATATTGTTTATGTATTTTTGGTAGTTTTGAAAAAACTTTAAATGGAGGTAATGTTGTAAAAGTATTTCCAATAATGCTTCATATTTCACCCCTATTATATTAGCGTAAATTATTATAACCCCTGAAATTTAGTTAAATACACTAATTGGTCTCTCTATTTTTAAAAATATATTATAAAGTCCATTAGGATTAGTTAAATATAATCTATAGTCCTTCTATTCAGTTTTTCTATTACATATCAAGAAAATGTCAAATTTCTCATTCTTTGTCTTAAAAAATACCAAAAAAAAATTAGTGTCATCAACTTGATACTAAAATATCAAATTTGTTCTTTTTTAATATCGTATTTTTTAAAATTAACAAAATACTAAATTTAAAAAAAAAAGGGTATTTTCTATATTTTTTAGTTGACTAACATAATATTCTAGTTGACTAACGGAATATTTTAGTCAAAAGTAACTGAAAAGACTAAATAATATATTTAATTAATATATTTATTTAAACTTGAGGGACTTTAAAATATATTTCAAAAAATGAAAGAACTAACTAGTGTATTTAACTAAACTTCATGGATATATTAGTAATTTACCCATTATATTATAAAAAATTTATTCTCTATTATAATTTGTCTTAAAAATTGTATATATTCTAACAATAATCTTTATCTTACTTTTTATTTTAATTTTTTATTAATAAAAGTATATAGAGAAAAAAAAAAGAGAAATAGTAAGATAAAAAAAAAAAGGAAAGAGATTAAAAATAAATAATAAAATATTGTTTATGAGCTCCTTGTGGCTCTTAAATCTGATGAGGAAAAATGTGAATTTTAAAGAATGAAATAGGTAAAGAGAAAGATAGAAAAGATGTTGGATGATATAAAACACCTTAAATATAGGCAAAAAGAGAAATAAAAAAACTTTCAGTTTATGAGCTTTTTAATATTTTTAAAAATTTTCCTTGTATCAAAAATTCAAGGTCGATCCTATTTTGTTTTGTTTTTTTTTGTTTGTTTGTTTGTTGAGATCCTTAGTTTATCTTCCTTAAATTTATTATGCTGATTTTATATAAAACAATGAATGACTTTGAGTAAAGAAAAGGGTAAAACACTATTTCTCCTCTTGTTTGACCTGGGTGAAAATTTTTTTATTTACAAAATTGTTATCGTTCTTTTCTATTTTCATCTTTAGCAGCACTAATTTCATTTATACCGATTTCTGCAATCGCTGTGATATTTTACATTTCTTTTATTTCTTTAGTTAATTCTTCAAATCTTGAAAAAGAGAAAAAAAGTTCTGAAATAACTATTGATACAGTGACTAGAATCCATAACGTGCCATAATTATACCTATAAATGAAATAGTTGATTTATTTAATATAAATATGGAGCAGTTACATGAACTAGAAAAATATATTACAGTTATGATTCAATATGTAAAACATCAAGCAATATTGAATCATTAGAAATTCTTTATTCTGTTGAATTCTTAAATTCTTTAAATATTAATGGATTTCCACAATATGCGTTAAAACTGAAAAAAAATATTCTCATTATGTTACTCGAAATATCAATCCAAGTGTTGGTCTTTGTAATGATACTAGACTGATAATTATAAATTTAGAAATAAAAGTTATAGAAACCCAAATTCTTACAGGAAATCTTAGTAATGAAAAAATATTTATTCCTTGAATCGTATTATCAATTAACGAAGAAAAGTGGCATTTTATATTAAAAAGAAGGCAATTTCCTGTTAGAATATGCTATTGCATAACAATAAATAAAAATTAAGAACAAACTTTAAAAGAGGTTAGTCTTTATCTATATAATCTTATTTTTTTGTCATAGATAATTATATGTTGCACTTTCTAGAGTTACATCGCATAAAAGTATACATGTCATGATAAATAATAAAAACTTTACTTAAAATCACAAACTTATGAAATATACAAAAAGATATTGTTTACCATAAAGTCTTTGATGATTTATTTAATTGTTTACAATAAATGTGATAATATTTGCTTATTTATATATTTGATTGTTGTTATTACATAAGCAAACAGATTCGTCATCAAATATGTCACAAGTTTTTATATCGGAAATTGATAGCCGTAGCAGAAATATTCGACTAAAAGTTTGAATCACAAGAGAAAATTTAACAATAGTTATAACCCTACAAAGTTATATAGCATTGAGTTTCTTATGCTTGACGAAAAGGTATTAATTTTTAATATTTTTATTATATATATATATAATTATAATTAAAAAAAAACCACAGGGTGACATTATGCATGTGACAATTCCAAGGCAATTTGCGGGCTACTTTAGGCCTTTACTCATTGAAGGCAAAGTATACCATATATGTGGGTTTATTGTGATACCTACTCAGCCAAATTATAGGATTAGTCCTCACCCGTTTTGAATTAAGCTTCCAGGAAATGCTTTTATCAAAATTGCCGAAGATGATGATCTATCAATACCTTTTGATAGATTTGAATTTATAGAGTTTGATGATGTTAGATCAAGAGCAGGAGACAAGACTTACACTCTAGGTGTTACTTAAAACTATATGTATATTTCTATCAATAAATTTTTCTATATGATGTAATTATGCACTTTTAACATTTGTTTCCAGATGTCATTGGACAAATTACTCCGGTTGGAGGAATCGAACATGTCAATGTTCTTGGCAGATTTGGTAATAAACGTAGGATTCAAATTAAGAATCAAAAGTAAGCATGCATTAATTTAAATTTTAAAAATTCATTTGTAATTCATTTCTACTACATCATTTAAAAAAAATCCAGTGATGATAAATTAGATATCATCTTATAGGATAAAGTGGCCATCAATTTTCCTGATGGCGAAATTTTTGCGCAAGAAACAAGTGGTCCAGTGATTTTGTTTTTGCTGCCATGATTGTGAAAAAATATGAAGGTAAAACATATTGAAAAGCAAACTACAAAATTATAATTTTTTAAAAACATTGTATCCCTTATATTTTAGAATTAATTATATATATTTATATATTTACTCTTACAGATGTCAGTCAACAGTACGACCGGGACAAAATTTTTTGTTAATTTGCAAATACCTGATATATTAGCTTTCAAACAAAGGCAATTTTTTCCTCAAATGTATCACTTAATTACAATAATTTATTAACTTATGTTCATTCAGGCTCTCACAACAAATTGAAAAGATTGTTCGCTTACAAGTTAGAAGACAACCTGTAAAAGAAATTGAACTAGAAAAAAATAGTAATAGAAAAACAATTGCCGAGCTAATGAGCTATGATATTCATACTGATAAGGTAAGTAACTTAACTAGCAAACATATTAATTTATCTTCAAATCAACAAAAACAATACATGATGTTGTATTCAATTTTTTAACATAATTTTTGTTTATCATAGGATTTGATATTTACTTGTAGAGCAATTATCTCTTATGTTGATCCATCTTTTAGGTACCGAGTTTGCTCAAAATATAAAAGCAGTCTATAAAGTTACAGTGAACAAAAATAGTGCAATAATTGTGACATACTTAATGAACCAGTAGTTTATTGGTATACTAATTAACAAAAATTATTAACTATGTAAGTCAATATACGTGTAATAATTTAAAACTTCTTTTATATATTGAATCAGGTATAAATTGAGTACCATTGTTGATGATGGCATTGGAACTGCAACATTTATCATATTTGAAAGGTTAGCTGCAGAGTTAATTGGATTACAAGCCAACAATTTGTTACATGGATTCAAGGATAGATATACACTTCCCCCAATGATCAGCAAGATTTATGGAATGGAGAAAATATTCTAAGTGGTGATTAGTAATAGAGCTGAAGATCCTTACAATTTATCTTTTAAAGTTACTCATATTTTTAAAGAAAGTCATTTACTATCCATGAATCAAGATACTGGGAAATTATCTACTAGAGGTGTTATGTTGTTGAGAAATCCTTTATTAAAAGCAAAAAAAAAATGCTTATCCATGCACGTGATGTACAACCAACAGATACATCTCAACCACCCAATTCAAACCAATCATCTCTTAGCATTGACAAAAATGCACCTCTTGAAGAATGACCATCCAAAAAGCTATGCATTAGGTAATTTTATATTATTTATAACCAATAATTTTTTATAAATACTATAACAAAATTACTTTTCAAAGTCTAGGTTTGATTGTTCCTCATCCGGTAAAGAAAAAATCGAGTAATGTTATTGCTATTTTTATGAGGTATCCATTTATTCATAATTGATATAATCTTTCAATATTTTTTATTATATAATTCATATATAAAACACGTATGAATAAACTATTTTTGTTTTTTGTTTTTTATAGCGCTGCACAACAAACATATGTTTCGTCTGCTTGTACACATTTTTTAATATTTATGTAACACATTCAATTTATTCGAATTTTGCAAGTTATATGAGTATTTAAATTTTTTTTTGCCTAGACTTACCTACTTGCTATGCAAGGAGTATCACTTTTCATTACTCTTTGTTAGATAATAAACTTATAGCAATTTTAGTGCATAGAGGAGAAGAAATTCGTATTTAAGATTTTTGTAATACTCACCTCTGGTGTTTGAATTAAGATGGTATTGCCACTTTGTGGTGTCCGTGAGGCTTCAGATTTGAAACCCATGTCTCCTTTCCAATCTCAAACTTGAGACTTCTTGCAATCTAGAGTATGTCAAAAAAAAAAAAAACATTAATACTCTCTTGTTTGGTAAAATATCTTTTGATTTAAATGTTGAAGAAATATCCCTTTTATAAAATGAAATTTAAATGATTCAAACAAAGATATCAATTTAAATTGCATAAATGAAATTTTCCTTAATCATATCCATACTCTCAGGGGATTTTAAATTGAAATTTTTTACGTGACCTTTTCAAATGATAGAAAAAGCAATTAACAAAAACTCTATTAGAATAGAAGAGTTTAACTTTATACTTTATATATAGCCAAAGAAAAGAAAAATACAAAAGAAATCGAATATGGAAAAAGCAAAGTGGGCAAGTTAAAAGGATTTCGGTATAGTGGTAGTTGTGTTCATAAGACTGTCTAAAAAAAAGAAACCTTGTTTTCCAGTCTCTTATTTCTTCTCCATTAATTAATGGACTATATAACTCTATAAAATCTTTTTATTTATCTCTCTAATTATTTTTTTTTCTTTTTGAGAAAAAAAAAAGCTACACTACACATCACATGACGTAGTAGGATAATATCGAATATGTTAATTCGTACACGAATGCCAGATAAGATCTTCCAAATCCTGTATATGCTAGAAATACCAAAAATTATACTTCAAAATTCATTGATTTCACAATTAAATACTGAAAATTGGAATGAAAATAGAGTTTCTCCTATTCAAATATCAACTAACATGAAAAACTATCAAACTGTACAGAAAATAACATATTTATAGTGTTCATATAGCTAACCCAAATTATTAATATAACTAAAACATGAATGTTTATATATATATATATATATATATATATATATATATATATATATATATAAGGATCGAAGGGGCAAGAAATAGAAATAAATATATATATTTAAATAGAAATTTAAAAATGTCTCTTCTATCACCATATTAGATCTGGGCATACTCTTACAAAACACCACTTAAAAAAATTAAATAATTGTAAAATTTAAATTAGGCAGCAAAGCTAGTCATATAACACAAAATAAATAAAGAAATAAATTTTTTAAGTTTATAAATATGAAATTTAAATTATAAAAGCATAAGAAAATCTTACTAAGAATTTGAAATTTTGAGATACAGAAATCAAGTTACAATATTTGGTTACAAGGTAAACTATTTACAAGCTTTGGTGTTTATGCTAGAGAGAGAAGGGTGAGAGCTTCTTAGAGAGAGGGAGAGAGAGTGATATTTGCCAAAATGCTTGAATGTCTTTCAAATGAGAGGAGTCCCCTTATACAAGCATCATGAGGGTAAAATAGTCTTCTTGAACAGTACTCAAGAGTATCTTTGGAATTTTGAATAGTACTACTACAGTAAACGCGTGTCTTAAATAGTGATATACTGTAACCTATGGCTTGAGTGAATAGTAATTTGCACAAATTTTGTCTAGTATCTACTAATATTTTGTAGTAGATTTAACCTCTCTACTGGGAGTTAAGGCTGGAAGATAATTTTCAATAGAATTTTCACTCTTTTTTTTTAGTATCAGCTACTACCAAAGAAATCACTGTATCAGAAATCAAAGTCAACATCATAATCTAAATTAATAGCTGGTCTAAAACTAGATGAGATTATGGATGAGGATGTACTTGGTACAAATTTTTGAAGAATGGATTGTATTTCTTCAGGAGATTTTGTTATAGTTAATTGAGTAGTCATTTAAGCTTTTTGACATATTATAGATAGTTTGAAGAGTTGACAAAGAAGACAAGTTGTCGAAGTAGTTAAAGGACAAACTTAAGAGTTGGTGATATGTATATTCCTTTTTCTTTTGATTTTGTACTTTGTGTTACGTGTAATTACATTTGTACATGCCTTGGGCAGAAAGGATATGTAAATTTGTAACTCTTCACATTTTGGAAAAGTTTGTAAAGTTTTGGCTAGTGAAGCCTTTATATTTTATTTTGATATTTATGGATGTTTTAATTCTAACATGTTTGGATATTTCAATTTTTTTTTATCAAGACATCATGGCTATGATGCATTAACTGGTTTTAAACTTATCAAGTTTTGAAAGTCATGCATGGTAATAACCTTTAGTATATTTAGAGGAAATTCTAATTTTATGGTGGGTGTTACAAGATATGAGTGTATATGATAACTTACATATTAATATATTCTTTAATAAGTAATTGTCCACTAGAGTTGTTGAGATGGTCAATAAAGTATACCTCACTCTGTATATAGTTAATAACAATAAACATCCAGTGTTGACTGTAGGTATACAAAATAATATTAAATTAATAAAAATGTCATGATAAAATATAATACAAGTGTTTTAATGCCAAAATTTATCTTACTTTTGAATATATGGTAGTAAAATGAAATTCTTATCCATCTGTGTCTACAGAGCATCTACCATATAATTCTACACCGATTTGTTGTCCTTCATACATATCATATTTAAATAATTTGGACAGAGAAAACTAATCTGTGCAGATGATTGGTTGCAGACTCTATAAAGGTATGAAGCACAAAACTAATAACATATGTTCAAACTGCATTACAATATAACAATTCAATATTTACCATTTTTAACTATATATACTATAATCACTTGCAGCATAAAAATTTTGATAACTGAGATATTGAGCCATTCCATGGAGAGGAGTTGAGAGATGACTTCTCGGCCAATAAAGACTTTGATGTCCATGCCTTGTGGATAACAAAATAACCCTTAAGGAAGAGTAGTTTGAAACATTTACCCTTCATCTAGCTCAGAAACAAAGTCATGCAATCTGAGCATGCGGTCGTTCAAACTTAATAAAATTCTTGCTTCAACTAATGGTTTCGTAGCTGATTCTTTGGTAAAACCACTACATTGATCAAATTGTACTTTCTTTGAAGGTTGAATTATATTTTTCTATCAATTAATAACATATTATTACAATGCAATACGAAGTAAGTAAAATAAAGTAATAATACTATTTATTAAAGAATTAGAGAGTGAGATATATAAGTATTAATGCATATCTCCCCATGGAAGACAAAATGTCATGGCCATTGAACAAAACTATCATGTGCCTAACCGATAGTATGTAACTAGCTTATAGACACAGGAAGTGGTTATAATTCATACTAATTAAAAGGGAGATCCATAGACACCCTTAAGTTGTTCGGAGCCATAGGAACGCCATGCAACAATGCACTTGTAATGCTTGAATGAATTGTGCCCTTCGCCACTATGATTATTTATCCATCACGATCAATTGCAAGGCGGCACGACCTAGATATCTGCATAATCGTCAAACCCCAACGTTGTGTACTATAAAGTCATATACTAAGTATAAATATGAGTGTGTAAAAGGAAATTGAATTTGCGTGTAAGTAGAAATGAATAAAATTCATAACTTTTACATGTGTATCTCTCACTGGAACTAAAGGGTCAATAGAGTAGCAACTGCTAAGTATATGGAGATCAGGTGAGGGACCCGCCTCTACCTCCACCTCCATCTCAGGTATAAATTGAGAGGATTTGCTGATAGTCTCATACGCATCATCATCATGGCCTTAAATTCAGCCATCTGCTGAGCAAATTTGGTCTACGAACTTACTTCAGAACCTACTTCCTGCCTCAATATTGTCATATCTTCCTCTGAGATAGAGGTAGATTTTTTCTTCCTAATTTATTTACCAAAAAAATTGGATAAGTGGCTCTACTGCCTACACTACAAACAGAGTTAGAATGTTCAGGCTTGCAAAGTGCATGAGTCAATATATCATCCTGCCCCTCTGTACCCATATTCCCTGATTTACCTCCTTCCGTAATGACTCCTATTAAAAATAATAAATGATCAAAACCAATCTTAGCTAAATAAAAGTGTTTGATATTTAGATTTGTTTAACAATTTATACATATCATTTTTTGTGCCACCTCGATCGTCTCTTCGATTGGAATCACATAATTTTCTCGATCTGTTTTTTTTGTTCTTGCTCATATCCAGTCAAGACTCCAATCATATGATGAGGTAGCATCGGAGTGCATTGTTGCCATGGAGGAGAAAGAAGCAACGGGATCTTCAACGATCCATTCCGGCCTTTTACTGGCAAAGCCCTTTTGACCCAAATAATGGAGATGAATATCCTTTTGTTTTTTGGCTTTTTTCGAATCATGTTTTTGCTATTAAGAAACACATAAAATATAAAGACATCAGTATTATCAAATTGCATAAAACATAATAAATTGTGCTAATTTGAATAAACAATCAAATGAGATTAAATAAATTGTATATTTATCAATTTTAAATAACATTCATGTGCTTGAAAAAAATTTGTACCTCAAATTATTAATTTTTATGTGCTCTTTTGAATTCCTCCCAATCCTCAGCAGTTAAAAATTTATACATTCGTTTATTCTATAATTAATTAAATTAATCATACTTAAATTAATTAGTATAATAAATAAATTAATTAATCATATGTTCATTTATTACATTTTTTATTTAAGTAAATTTTTTAATTATGCAATTATTACTTATAAATGATTATAATTTATTATTTAAATTAATTTTAATATAGATTAATTTTATATTAGTTTATTAATTAAATTTTATTATAGTTAATCTTCTAATTATATAATTGATTATATAATTACTTTCATTATATTAAAGTTTAATTTAAATAAATTTTATATCAGTTTAATGTTTATTAATTTCATTATAATTATATACTTAAATATTATTATATTGTTATTTTATTATACCGTTTCGTTAATTTTTTTTAAGATTTCATTTCTTTTAAGTTAACTTTTGTAATTTTATAATTGATTATATAATTAATTTTATGAAATTAAAGTTTAATTTAATTAAACTTTATAATAGTTTAATGTTTGTTATTTTCATTATAATTGTATAAAATTTTATTATGTTGTTATTTCATTAATTTTTTTAAGATTTCATTTCTTTTAAGTTAAACTTTATAAATTTTATAATTGATTATATAATTCATTTCATTAAATTACAGTTTAATTTAATTAAACTTTATAATAGTTTAATGTTCGTTAATTTCATAATAATTGTATACTTCAATACTATTATATTGTTATTCTATTATACTATTTCATTCATTTTTTTAATATCTTCTTTACTTTTAAATATAACCCATATTTTCCATAACATGTTTATATCAAAATAATAACTATCTCTAAATATCAATAATAATACTCCTCTAAAAATAAGATATACCCATAATAATTAAAGATAAACACAACCCATATCAAAATATAACAACCCATATTTTCCATAACATATCTATGGCAACATAATACCCATCTCTAAACATCAACAATAATAATTATCTCCAAAAATAATAACATAGTATATGGAGTAAAAGGTCTTGTCAAAGCCAACCTTTGTCTTTAACAATGTCTTTTAACTACCAACTCTAGCTTTATAGATAACTACATTACCTTCCATATTCTAAAATTTTCAGAATATCATCATAAGTAGTAGGCTCATTATCCTCTATGAACAATACGATCATTTTGTTCACTTATAAGAGATCTACATCTCTTGGGAACAACTCGTATCCTACTTTACTTATGAAGCTTTTGTGTTTCATAAGGTTTTACTGTTACTTCATCTATATGAATAACATATTTGGGCTTTGCTTGTTGATTTGTGTCTGCTTGAGTATATATTTGAACTTCATCAAGTTCATTCTTGCTCCCACTATCTTACTGTAGAAGAAACTCTTTTCTTAAAAGATAGCATTATTTAAAAAATACCTTTTGCTTCAAGTAGTGGTAAAACCCATAATCAAATGACTCTCACTAGTTATCCCACATACAGATATAGGGTTAGATTGAACTTTTAACTAATCCAACACTATCTACTTCTTTTAAATAGGATAGTCCTAAGCTTTCATTCATGAAAGAATAGGTTTTATATTATTTCATATCTTACATGGAATAACATCAACTGGCTAATAAGGTATTATGTTTATCACATAAACATAATCGCATGTGCATGACCATAAAAGGGACTTTAAGGAATTTTAAAACTTATTATGTACCTCACCATATCTAACAAGGTTCAGTTACTCCTTTTAGCCACATCATGATGCTATGGCGTATAAGATATGGTTCATTTAGATAAAATCTTATTATCTATTATATGACATTGAAACATTTAGCTTAAGTATTATTTCACTTTGATCTAATCAAAGTGTCATAATACTTTTACTAAATTGTTCCTCTACTTCATTTTTGAATTCT
>CATIWF010052565.1:0-28564 GCA_949630135.1 Balakata baccata
AGGACCAATCCCGGGGCCAGCCGATGTGGGATCCGTGACAGCTCCCACAGCCAATCCATGACGCCCTCATCACGGGTGGCCCATGCGACCATTACTCTCTCCGCATTGGGTGTGCAGCGTACACGTGTCCGGTGGGCCCAGGGAAGGCTCTGATACCACTTGTCACGGGGCCATTATCCTCTCTCCCAAAAGCACGCTTTGCTCCTGAAGTCTTTTCCAAACTATCCACGTCAATCTCTTTCAGACCTGGCAAAGGTCTTAGTTGCTTCTCATAAGCTTCTGCCCTGTCCACATTCACACGAACAACTGTGCTTACCAAGCCAGCCAAAGCCTCCACACTACCATGGCTTTTAACAAACTGCTCATTTAGGTGGGTGGCTTCTTCCTCCCTTCCATGCCTGTTGTCACAAGGCCATTACCCTCTCCCCCAAAGGCGCGCTTTGTGGGGAAAGGATAATGCCTGCCACGTGGAATCCGCTGCACCAGCGCTGCACACCCCATGGGCTTGGGCCTTGGGCCGTGGGCCGGGGAGAGGGTAATGGCTGGACTCTAATGTGGCGTAGCAGGGCTGCATACCTTGTTAGGCGCGCTTTGTGGGGAAAGGATAATGCCTGCTACGTGGAATTCGCTGCACCAGCGCTGCACACCCCATGGGCTTGGGCCTTGGGCCGTGGGCCGGGGAGAGGGTAATGGCTGGACTCTGATGAGGCGTAGCAGGGCTGCATACCCTACTAAGTGCGCTTTTGGGGGAGAGGATAATGGCCCCGTGACAAGTGCTGACACCGGGCCATTATCCTCTCCCCAGAAAATAGATATTTATTAATAAACTAATAAACTTTTACTTTATTCGTAACAAATATTTTGTTTTATAATTATGAACGTTTTTCAATAAACTAATAAATATTCGGTTTATTTGTAACAAATCTCTATCAACAAACTAATAAATCAGTATTTTATTAGTAATGAATTTTCAATTTTATAACAAATCAACCTTTATTAATGAACATTTATTTTATTTGTAGTGAACTTTTAGTTTTATAACAAATTACGTTTTCTAAATTAACTAATGAATATTTACTTTATTCGTATTGAATTTTTAATTTACAATAAATAAATATTTTTTAATAAATTAATGAATTTTTTACTTGATAACAAATGACTAACTGTATTTTAATAACTGTATAAATTTACTTTATTTATAAAATTATTACGTTTTTTATATACGTAATAGGCTTTCATATATAATGCTATACGATGAAGTCTATAATATAACAACATGTAATGGTTTGTAAATAGGAGTGTATAGTACCATGGGCATTTGCCAATTTTATAAATGCACCATTCGTTGTAATTAATTTGATGTGAAAGGACGTGAGGCAAAAAATGGATCTGTAGGCCCATTAATCAAAGAAGAAAACATGCCCAAATACGAAGAACCCAAATTGAATCTCCCACAGATATGTAATATAAGTAAAATCTCTTTTGAATTTCTGCCGACGACAAATTTATCATGTGATGTGCCTTTTTCTGTGCATGTCAGTGTTTCTTTCGCCATAAATGTTTCAAACTCAACTTGTGTCTGTCTCTAAAATTAACATTAACATATACAAAAAAAAATCCTCAATCAAATCACTCTTCCAGCCTTCGATTTTCCCACAAAATAAATAAATAAATCTGTTAAAACACAAATAAAAAAAGAGGAGGATATTTTTGGTAATATACAAATAGAAGATGGAAAGCAAAGTAATGAGAGGAACAGCCGCAAAGATTGAAAATGGGAGTGAGCCGAAAGCAATCTTTAAGTTTGAATTGGATATAAAATAATGTTCATGGGATGCTATCAGCCTCACACACTTGCAAAGGGGAGCTGAATCTGTCTCGAATTTCTTTACCAATATGTCACATCTAATATATCTTTACATAATTCCAACTTTTGATGCTTTCAGTTTAAGCTTCAATCTTTCTACATGTGAAGAAACTTCTATGCCTTTTGTCTCACTCCCTCACTTGTCTTTCTCTACTCTTAGTTTTATCATATTTCTTATTCTTTTATACCCATACCTCCAACTTATTTTCTATTTTTTTTATATTTAAAAAGTATTATATTTTTTTAATAATTTTTCTATTTTTTTTTACTTATTTTATTTTTTAAAATTTATATTTTCTATCTTCAGATGTAAAAGTTATAATGAATTCGTAAGTAATATTTTATTATTTATCTTTCATTTCTTTTTTTATTTTTATTATCTTTTACTCTCTTTTTATTTTTTTCTAGTTAATTTATTAAAAAAATTAAAATAGAAAGTGAAATTATTAAAATGTATACAATTTTTTTAAAAAAAAAATAAAAAGTAAATTTTTTATAATACAGTAACATTGTTGGGATGCGCTGAGAGGGAGGACTAAGTTAGAGTAATATGCATTTTTAAGTATTATTTATCTTAAAATGGTGATTTCTGCCGTTTTTTTTTAAAAAAAAATTCTATATATATTTCTGATTCTCCACCCATGAGACCTAATTCCTTATCCTCACGGATATTTATGATCCAAAACTATAACTTTTTTGGCACATTAATTGCAAATAAAGTATTATTTCCATAAATGAAATCTTTGTCACAATGAGATGCTTTCATTAAAGGAATAATATATTTACTTAAATTAATCGAATTCAGTATATATATGGTTTCATTCCATTAAGGTCCGCTTAGATTAAGAGATTTAAAAATCTATAAATTTCATAAAATTTAAAAATTTTAAATTCATGAATTGTGAAATACATGGATTCTAGAAAATTTATCATTTGTTTTGATTATAAAATTCATGAATTGATAATATAATTACTTTTACAATTTTTTTACAAAAAAAATAATTTTATCGATTCAAACTAACAATATATTAAGAGAAATATATACAAATCTACTAAAAATTATGGAAGATGAAACAATGAAAAAGTTTACACCACTCAGATAAATGTCATAATAAACCGACTCAAAACTTACCATTATATTTAGTTTAATGACTACAATACATGAATTTAATAATTAATATCTAATTTTACTCTTTATACTCAAAAATTTAAAAAAAAAAACTTGGTTTTGATGCTTTCAGTTTAAGCTTCAATCTTTCTAACATGTTAAGAAACTTCTATGCCTTTTGTCCCACTACCCTCTCTTGTCTTTCTCTAATCTCTTTTAGTTTTTAACTTATTTTTTATTCTTTTAAAGTGGGACGGAGTTAGAGTAATATGCATTTTTAAGTTTTTTTTAATAATAACACAGAATTCATTTATAATAAATAAATAAATAAATATGTATAATTAAATATGAAGTGACATATCTAATAATAATTGAAATTTGATAAACTATTTCAATAATAATAATGAGGATTTAGCATTAATATAGTAAGAAAAAAATATAATTAATGTAGTCGTTATTTTTAATAAATCAAGTTGTAAATCCATTTTATTCTTAAATAATTGTAACTTGACAACTATACATAGAAATATCTTCATCTAAACATAAAATATGCATTTTTAAATATTATTTGTCTTAATAAGGCAATTTCTGTTAGAGTTTGAGTTTTTTTTTTTCATTAAAAAGTTTAGTGGAATATAAGCTGCATATTATAGGAAATATTCATCTTTTATACAACATAAAAATATTAAATTCTTATCAATAATGATAAAAAAAATGTTGAATTCAAAATATTTCTTAATTCTCATATGTAAAAATATTAATCAAATCATTTTTCACCGTTAAAGATTTGAATTCTATTCTCCACTCAAGAGACCTAATCGCTTATCGTTAGGGATGTTTGTGATCACATAACAAATTTTTTTGGCACATTACAAATAAATATATTATTTCCATAAATGACCTCTTTGTCATAAAATGAGATGTTTTCATTATTAATTTGCAATGAATAATATATTTAGTTTATTATCTATGATTCCATTCCATTAATTATATTTTATTGTATAGCTAAAATAACATGTCACAATATATATATAATTGAAATGGTTCATAATATATGGTCTAAATAAAAAAAAAGTAAATCATATTTTTTTCATGCGTGAAATTTTCCTTCCACTAATTAAAAAAGATATAAATCTTATAATAAAATTTAATAAAAAAGCAAATGATAAATTGTACTTGACCATTAATTAATTGATAAACTAGTGCATATTATGCAGTATTCCTATTAAAATTTTGACCATTGAATTGTGTTGAAACCTTTCAAGCGCAAGAAAATCGAATACACTAACTTGAAAATTTTCAACTAGCTTATCCCATCCATCAATAGATAGCCTAAAATTCAAATAATTAATGGTAAGTGCTCACTAGTCATCTTCAAGTCATGAATAAAATAGAGTGTTCAAACTTGAAGAAGCCAAATTCAAACTCATCTAGCTTATGTATTTTATATAATTGCATTGAATAATAATAATAATAATAATACATCTCCAATCCCCATATTTTTTCAATTTTTCTCAGTTTGCCTTCAAATTAGTTTTTGGCACCGATTGCCTCTTGAAGTATATTTGTAGTCTAATTTACCTCTTGAAGTACAATTATTTTTGGCTGCCAGAATATAATTTTATATTTTTAATATGATTATACTTATTATGTCAACATGGGTGGCAAATTGTTATATTTTTTTAAATTCTACCCGGAACAAATTAGACAAAAAAATTGATTTTAGAGAGTAACAGGTGTCGAATTTTGATTTTAGAAGACAAACCGAAAGAAATTGAAAAATTCAATGCTGGAAATGGGTTTTAGCATAATAATAATAATATTCAACAGCAAATACAAAATATGAATATAAATTAAAATCTTGGCCCATAAAGATATTTACAGAAAAATTAATCACAAGATGCAAAAAAAATTATTTTTTTGTGAAATTATATTATTTTATATTTATTAGATCTTGTGATTAATTTGGTCCATGACAAAACGATGGGACCAAATTCAAGCAAACATTTTTCATAAAATACACAAGCTTGAAGCAGCAATTTCCTCCTATTTTATGTTTCATAACAGAAAATATATACTACTATATTAACGTTGCTAATTAATATTAATTAGCATTATTAATTAGTATGATCTCATAAAATAGTGAACTTCTCCAAAAGCTGCAATCTTGATCAAGCTGCATTATGCTGGCAACAACCATGATTCACGAACCCTAATTTGAGCCGTGCCATTAATTTGGAGCATTATTACTATGATCAAAGTCCATCTGCTGATCAAGAAAATGATTATGATAATTAGCAGAAGAAAAACCAGCCGTCTCTGGCAAAAACCTCGAAAACTCATCTTCCAGGAAACTTGGCTGTGGTTGGATTAAACTCATTTGTGCAGTTGATGATGAAGATGGCATCGAAAAAGATCGCGAAAGAAATTGTTCTTGATTATTGTTGTAACCATACAGACCCGATGAATTAGCAGCAGCAGCGGCAGCATACTGCAAATAACTATCATCATTGCTGCAAAGCAGCTGCGCATACTGTAAGAGATTTGGGAATTCTTCATGATGCGCACTGGGAGGTGGAGTGGAAATTAAGGGAGGAAATAGTGGCTGAGGTTGTGGAGGAGAGACGATATGATGATTATGATTAGGAAGAAGAAGTGGGTTTTGATTATTTGTAGGAAAATTAATGCCTGAATGATCATGATGAAGATGATGATCAGGTCCCGGTTGGATTCTTTCAGGGAAATTGAGCTTAGCTTTGGTGCCTTTGAACTTGAGAGCAGCAGCATCATAAGCAGCTGCTGCAGCTTCCGCTGTGTCAAATGTGCCCAACCACACACGAGCAGCCTTCTTTGGGTCTCGAATTTCGGCTGCCCACTTTCCCCATGGCCTTTGTCTTACTCCTCTATAGTGTCTTCTTATCACATTCCCTTCCATATATATTAATTATAAACATCATACACACACATAGCAATGTATCTAAACAAAAAAAAAATTGCACTGAATTAGAAAAATTTGCACTTTTCTTCGACTAGGTATTCAAATTCATGAACTCGAGATTCTAACTTTAATCCATTAGTACCATTAAACTAAAGTTTATTGGGGATAAAAATGCAACTAGTTTAATTTATAATAAAATCAAAATGAAAGTAAAAGACCATTTGATAGCTAAAAGCAATTCCTTTGATTATCAATAATTCCATTTTCTGATATTGAGGGAAATAGTGATAAATAGTCTGCATAAGATCTTGTAGTCACGTTTTAAAAATGTTGAGATTAGAGACAATCAAGAAAAATATGGAAGGTAGGTAGGAGGTCAGCTCATAGGACATTGGTGCACCTTGATCACATATGAGGATGAACAATTAATACTGAAACTTACTTGCAGATTCACGATTTTCTTGCCTGTGTTGGACAGTAACCGATCCTCCAGCTGCTTGATGAGGTTCCCCCTTTCTGTTCTCTGATATATCAGTAGGAAGTGGCTGGCCTCTTTCCATGCCGCCAATATCAATCCTCCTTTTGAATTTTTTCTGGATGATTTTCAAGAACTTCTCCTGTTTAAATCTTCGCTAGAAATTAACCAATGTTGCATGACATTTTTTTTTTCCTTTTATGAGCTTGGCTAGGTATATGTATTAAGCAGAAAAGATCTAAGCAGATCTGTGGTCTGATCTTGATGATGATGGAGATGAATAAAGCCAAGAAAGATATCTGAAAAGAAGGATATGGCGATCTTGCAAGAGAGAAAAAGAAACTGAATAGCAAGAAGCAAAAAAGAAAAGAAGAAGAACAAGGGAAGGGAGAAAAAGGACTTTATATATAAAAAAAAGGATATTGCTTGAAGGGTTCTGATCGCTGCAAGTTAAAGTCAAGTTTTATTTGTTCTTTTGATGTGAAAAATTTAGATATAGTGTTCTTTTTTTTTTAATAAAATATAAATAGTATCTTAATCCAGACTATAATATTTAGACGTGCAAAAGTGACATTTTTCTGATATATATATATATATATGTGGTAATAAATTGATATTTGGAAGACATATTTATCAATTCCTAATCTCAATTTATTCAAGAGAGTATGGATGAGTTGAAATGAAATTTTTCCAATTTAATTATAAATTTTGAATTTGAATATTGAGAATAGAACTACTTTAAAACTTTCGTATGAATATTTTACAGTCGTTCGATATTTTATTCGGCACGAGTAAAATTAAACTCAATATGTTAATATATAGATATGAAAACATCTATTATTTTGCACAAAGAAAAATTCAAGATCTCAATTTGGATCAAGGTTAGATTACAATAATGTCTTTAAAAATGGATTTTTATTTTTCAACAATGGGATATTTTAAAAGAAAATTAATTCCATTTCTTATCTTAGTTTATATCTTATAAATTAAATACAATTTCTTGCTTAGCTTTTGTACACGCAATTATATGAATTTGTATTATTTTTGCAGTTGGAATTTTATATATAATTTTATTATTTTTGCAGTTGGAATTTTATATATAATTATGTATAAAAAATTAATAGATTCAAGACAAACAAATCAGGAGTTCGTATATTCCACTACTTTCACAAATGGCGTACATCTCTTTTATACTGGGGCTTGATTCACATAAAATAAATTCAAAAATCAAAATCATAAAAATTAAAATCAAAATTGGTGATTTATATCCTTAATTTTTCATTAAAAAAATTTAACAAATGTCATAAATATACCCATCCACTTTTCACTAATCAATAATTTTTCTTTTCATAAACTTTCCATTAATTATTTATTATAAATAAAATGCATATATATTAATTATAGAAATATCATATTCGAAAAATTATTCCTAGTATCATACATATTTGAAAAATATACTATTTGCCGAGTGAATTTTACTCATAATATTTTAATTATATAATTCGTAAAAATTTAGTATCTGGAAAATTATTTGTAATACAAAAGTATTCAAATTATGTAAATTGTAATAATTCAGTATTTCAAAAATTATTTGTAATATAAATATACCTCAATTTTTATTTTGTAACGCCAAAGTACCTTAACTTTTATTTTGTAACAAAATAATATTTCTATCTTTAACTATTAGTCTCTCTAAGATAAGTGTCATATGAAATATATACATAAGATAAATTTTAATAAAAATAAAATTAACTATAATATCCATATAAGATAAATTTCAATTTCGCTGACTGGGTATTACAATTAATTTTATTTTTATTAAAATTCATTTGAATATTTATGTTATATTTTTGTTAGAGAGACTAAGCAAGTATTTGAGAGTACTGTTGAGTGTTCCAAAAGCATGTTTTGAATTTTTTGATTTAATTGACTAATTTTTTTTAATTTTTTATGAATTGTTTTTTTTTCAAATTTTCTTCTAGAAAAAACATCTATTTATCTGTGTTTACCAAAAATAGTTTTCAAAACTCAAAAAAATTAAAAATACAAATTTTACTGCTAAGTGTTCCAAAAGCATGTTTTGAATTTTTTGATTTAATTGACTAATTTTATTAATTTTTTATGAATTGTTTTTTTTTTCAAATCTACTTCTAGAAAAAATATCTATTTATCTGTGTTTACCAAAAATAGTTTTCAAAACTCAAAAAAATTAAAAATACAAATTTTACTGTTAAGTGTTCCAAAAGCATGTTTTGAATTTTTTGATTTAATTGACTAATTTTATTAATTTTTTATGAATTATTTTTTTTTCAAATCTACTTCTAGAAAAAACATCTATTTATTTGTGTTTACCAAAAATAATTTTCAAAACTCAAAAAAATTAAAAATACAAATTTTTTTTCCGAAAAACATTTTTTCCAAACATAATGCTAAACGAACCATAATAGTTGAAGACAAAAGTACTGTTGAGGTGTTTTGTATTACAAATAATTTTTGAGATACTGATTTGTTACAATTTATATAATTATAGTGCCTTTGTAATACAAATAATATTTCAGGTACTGAATTATTAAAATTTACATAATTGAGATATCATTAGTGAAATTCACCCACTATTTACCTCATCTGTTTTATCATATTATATTAATACGTTTTTCTATTAATTTTTTTATAAAAAAAGTTAAATTATGGTAAAATAACAAAAAAATTATTATTTATTCCATGAAACTTGATCTATTGTACTAGTATTCCATAAAATTTAATATATTATACTATTATTTCCTTGAAATTTTATATGTTATATTAGTATCTCGTAAAAAAACATTTTTAGGAATAACTGTAAACGCTTTAAAATTAAAAAAATAATAGTATAATTTTTAAATTTAAAAAATATTAATATATTATATCAAAATAAAATAAATAATAATTAATTGATTGATATGTTCATGGCAGGGTTGTCAATGTAAAACTTGTGCCGTGTCAAACCTTCCTAAACAATTAAATACAGAAATATTCCAAAAGCTTTAGCTTTGTCTTTTTCAGGTCACCGAATTCGGCTTCTCCATTATATTCATTCGCCATCGCTCTTTACATTTATGTTTTTTATCCTACACATTGTTATGCATATCTAATTGTATTAATTTCACTTTAAATAACAACTTCACATATTTACCACATGTTTATACCTGTTATTTTTTAATTGAATTAATTTATAAATAATATGTTAAATTAAATTTATTTAAAAATTTATCCCAAATACCATTGTCTTAACTCTATTGATTCACATTTCTATGGGAACTTCATCATCAACAGACAACACACTTCCACTAATTAAGAGCCATATATATATATATATATATTGAAACTCTGACCAATAATCTCATTTGTTCACATTTAATGGCAAGTGATGATATATTTAACTATTTGAGATTAACGTACTGATCACCAGCTTATCATTCAAAACACAAATGAGAGATTTAACATTAACATGCCATGACCATACTACTAGAATAATTCTGCAGCAAGCATTAGTTATATATATATATATATATATATCTTACCTTAGTTCTCATGAGTAGTCACGACTGAAACGAATTAATATATATATATATATGATGCTCAGATTCCCTCGCACAAGTACCGGCCAGAGGGCTGATGTTCATGGAGGTGGCTGTCGGCAGACAGAGATTGGATGGCCTCTTTAATTTCCATGACTGCGATGGATGCAGACCTTGTAATTAAGGTAATAGGTTGATCATCGATTAAATGCATGCATGATTTACGGATGAAGGTGAGCCAAGATCGATTAATTTATAACGGATCAAAAGGAAAGGGAACCTAACTTATATACTAAGGTGAATAATAAGTCAGATTGGGCTTAGTTGTTAGGTTATCATTGCTGCATGTTAAAGTCGATCGGGTATCTGTCACTTTGAACTTTGAACACTACAGCAGAAATTAAATTAAATAATATATATATATATATATATATATTACTTTACTATTATGTTAAAGAAGTAAATGATTTATGTAGAAAAGGTCCGAGGGGCCAACAACACATTATCTACTTTATTATATCAAGTAATTTAATCTCACTTTGTACAAATCTCATTTATAAAAATTTTAAAACATTTGACTTTACTGATTATCATGTAATTAAAATATTTACGATAAAAATTGGTCTGGGAAATGTGGAAATGCTACCTATAATCAAACCTTATTGAGGAAAAGGCATTGGCCATCGTTCCCTTTATTTTTTTCAGATATTGAGTTTGTAATTTGTATTGAATTCTTGATAGTTGGAGGAATTGGTTTAAATTGTTTGTTGTTGATTTTACAGAGCCGAAACCTTTATCGACTCTGACTCTGGAACTATCTTCCATGGTCGAAAGTTTCTCTCTCTCTCTCCGTCTCTCTTTTTTTTGGGTCGGAGTTTCTGGCTCGACGGAGAAGAAGGAGATAGGGTTTCGAGGTTCTTTTAAAGGTAATATTATTTATCCTGAATTAGAATGGAGTGAAATCTATGACCAAACGAGGTCGGTTGCAGAATGTTTGGACTTGGTATCGCCCAAATCAATGATGGGCTGTTATCTGCTGTGTTATGGGCTGGGTTCTATGATATTCTTCATGTGATTGGACCTGGTCAAAGAATTGACAATTGTTATCAATTGATATTGAGGAAATTTTAAACAGTACCGACTTTTTTGTTTTATTTACATAAATATATATGTTTTTTTTTTCTTTTCATTTATACCAAAAATAATTTCATTCGTACCAATTTTTTTGAATTTTAGTTTCCATTTTCATTTAGCAAGAGAAAGAGAAACTAGAGAATAAAGAGACAGAGCATCAATACTATCGTCGTACTCTATACTTATAGCTCTTACCTATCACCACTCTTTTGAAGTCTCTTTTTTCTTCTCGAACAGACAAGCCGATTTAAGTGAAGTCTTATCAGTTGAAAATGGTTGTGTTGCTGCCATTAGTATTTGTAACATTTTGTAAGTGGGATTGAAGGAATATGTGGAGGAGATACAATCCTATCAAGTGATTTGAAGAAATTTATCGTTTCCAATTCTTCGTCTCTATTTGTTTGGTTTGTATTCATATTTGTGATCCTTAGGGTTTGGTTTTGACTTTGATATTTTTTCCATAATACATTGAAGTTATTCAATTCATCCACTCAAATTTTGCATAAATTGTCAATCTGAAGGTTTTGATTGTTTATTAATTATCAATTATTTTTTATCCTTCAAATATATATCCAAAATATATCAAAGGTATATTAGACTTTATAGTCTTTGTTCATAACTGTTTTAGGCCGAAGATATCACCGATATATACACAAGGTATACCGGATTTTATATACTGTTGTCCCAAGTATTTTATGTCGAAAGTATCCCTAAGATATATCCAATGTATGCTCGAGGTATATTGGACTTTATAGCATTTATTCACAACTGTTTTAAGCCTAAAATATCTCCAAAATATCTCCAAGGTATATTAAAGGTATTTTTATAGAATTTCCAAAAGTATACCGAAGTATCCATAAGAAATACTTTGTCTTAATATATTCCCAAAAGTATATCCAAAATATCTTCAAAAATATTCCTTATGGATACTTCGGTATACTTTGAGTATCCCTAAAGTATACTCAAAATATTCCGAAAAGTATATCAAACTGTTTGTTTGAAATTTTTGTAATGTTTTAAATTTTGATTGAATTATATTATTATTATTCTTTAATGATTTAATTGTTCTTATTCTTATTCTTTTTATTATTTTTTTATGAAAATTGAACTAAAATATCATTAGTGTATACCAAATATATACTGTATGAGCATATTTTGGGATAATTTTGAAATTTATGTATTGTTATGATTTTAGAAAAATTTTAGAAAGTTGATTTCGGTAAAATTAAAAAAAACTTTAAGCGCTAGTAAAAATGCAAATAAATGCCAATTTTTTAGTATTTTTGTAAAATTTCCATTGATATATGTTGGATTCCGGTTCATGTAGTATTATAGACCAAGGCCCATCACATGTATAAGAGGTGGTGACAATTTTATAAATAAATCAAACTTACACAGTTATCAATCACATAGTGACAATTTTTTAAATATTCATCATATGTCATTAAATAAATGTTCATTAGTTTATTGAAAAATGTTCATTACAAATAAAGTAAATATTTATTAGTTTATTGAAAATATTCATTATGAATGAATTAAATGTTCATTAGTTTATTGAAAAAAATTCATTATGTTATTAAAAAAATGTTATTTACGAATAAAGTAAAGTTTCATTAGTTTATTGAAAAAGTTAATTGCGAATAAATTGAAAAAATTTATTATGAATAAACTAAATGTTCATTAGTTTATTAAAAAAATTCATTAAAAAAAGTTCATTATGAATAAAGTAAATGTTCATTAGTTTAATAAGAATATTTTTTACGAATAAATTAAAAAGGTTCGAAACGAAATGAACTAAAAGTTAAGTAGTTTATTAAAAAATGTCCATTAATTTATTGAAAAAAATTTATTAGTTTATTAATAAAAGTTCATTTCTTATATTAATACAAGTTCATTTTATTTTTTTGTGTATTTAATTTAATATATTTTTTTTACGTTTTTATTTGTAAGTATTAATTCATTGAATCATCTTTAAATAAATTTAAAACCTAATAAAAAAAATCGAGACAAAACGTACAAGAAAAACAACAAATCGAAATAATAGCATCCGAAAACGCAAAAAAAAAAAACAACAAAATAACTATTATTTTTTTTAAATAAAATGAACATTTATCAATAAACAAATGAACTTTTTACTAATAAACTAACGAACCTATATCAATAAATGAATTGTTGTAAGTTTGTTTTATTTACAAAATTGTCATAATGTCTCTCTCACGTATTTGGTCCATATTGCAATATGAATTGTGATCTACGATATAATTTGCTCAATTGTTATATAATGACTCTGGTTCGTGTAACATTATAGATAAATGTTCATCACACGTATAAAAGGTGGTGATAATTTTATAAATAAATCAAATTTACATAAATATCAAATATACAGTGATATTTTTGTAAATATTCATCATCTGTCATTAAATAAATGTTCATTAGTTTATTGAAAAAAGTTCGTTAGTTCATTACAAATAAAGTAAATATTCATTAGTTTATTGAGAAAGTTCATTATGAATAAATTGAAAATATTCATTATAAATGAACTAAATGTTTATTAGTTTATTGAAAAAAATTTATTATATTATTAAAAAATATTTATTGCGAATAAAGTAAATATTTTTTTATTTTATTGAGAATGTTCATTGCGAATAAACTGAAAATGTTTATTAATATTTATTGCGAATAAACTGAAAATATTTATTTCGAATAAACTAAAAATTTATTAGTTTATTAAAAAAGGTTCATTAATTCATTAAAAAAATTCACTACAAATAAAATAAACATTCATTAGTTTAATGAAAATGTTCATTATAAATAAATTGAAAATGTTCACTACAAATGAATTAAATGTTAATTAGTTATAAAACTGAATATTTATTACGAAGTAGAGTTCATTAGTTTGTTGGGAAATGTTTATTATGAATAAAGTAAAAGTTCATAAATTTATTAATAAATGTTCATTAGTTTATTAGTAAAAATGTTTATTAGTTTATTAATAAAAATTTAATTTTTTATATTAATATAAGTTTATTTTATTTATCTGTATACTTAATTTAATATATATTTTTTTATTTTGATTTGTATGTATAAATTCATTAAATTATCTCAAAAAAATTCAAAACGTAACAAAAAAAATCGAGACAAAATGTATCAGAA
Organism: Balakata baccata; assembly: GCA_949630135.1. Lineage (NCBI taxonomy): Eukaryota > Viridiplantae > Streptophyta > Magnoliopsida > Malpighiales > Euphorbiaceae > Balakata > Balakata baccata. The sequence continues at coordinate 14,233 of CATIWF010052565.1, forward strand.
AAACAACAAATTGAGACAAATAGCATATGAAAACACAAAAAAATACAAAATAAATGTTGATTTTGTTTTAAAATAAAATAAACATTCATCAATAAACTAATGAAACTTTTACTAATGAAACTACCGAAGCTATATCCATAAATGAATATGTGTAAGTTTATTTTCTTTATAAAATTGTCATCATATTTTTATTACTAATCTCACATGTGTTTGATTTATGTTGCAATGTGAACTACGGTCTACGATATAATTTGTGAAGAATTAACTAAGTCAAAGGGTTATGTAATGTTAGCAAACCAACAAGCGTTATATCATATACTTCGGTCTATAAAACATTATGAACCAAATATCCATCACACGTGTAAGAGATGATGACAATTTTGTAAATAAAACAACTATTAAACATATGGTGACAATTTTATAAATATTAATCATTCGGTTATTGAAAAAAATTAATTATTTTATTAATAAATATTCATTAATTTATTAAAAAATATTCATTATGAATAAAATATGTGACAATTCTGATTTTTAAGAAATAAAAATTTTCAGTTAGATACTAATATTAATATTATATAATATAATTTGGTTTTACTTAATATTATTTTCATTTAATTGTAAAACGGTAATATATATATATATATACTATCAGATTTACTTGAGCCCACCTGACTTATAATTACGCATTATCCAATAAACCACTAACCCCATCTCCGAATTTAAGCGGCACCAAAATTTTTAGACAACAGTATTTTTTTTTATGCCATCTATGTCAAAGCATGAGTTCCATTGTCAGTTTTTCTATCTTCAAGCAAAATTCAATTGTTCTTCAAAACAGAAAATAGGTTGAATTTCCTATAAAAGTTGATCTATTCATTGCTGAATTATCAAGAAATTCATATATTTATTGGTAGATTGAGTAGCCAATTCAATTTTAGATTCGGTTTCTATTGAAAATCATGCGAGTAATAATTATGGTGTACAACCCGTTTTTCGTAATTTTTATTGTTTTCAATAACAAAATTAACTTTTATACGGGTGATTATTTAGACTATTATTTTTAAAAATTGGATTTGATTAAAGTATTTTACACAATTAATTTTTCTAGAAAATATTTTATTATTTACTCTAATTATATTGAATATGTTATTAATTTTATTATTGTTAAAATTCTCTATATAGTTTTAGGTATTTGGAAACGAGTTCTTAATATATGTTGATTTAAATATTGTCTATATTGATATGTTGAAAAGTATCTAAACTAATTTATAATAATTCTTATTCAAAAAGAGTATTATTGAAATTGTTATACTGTTATATGATTTTGTAACTAATTTTGTTATCCGAGTCGAATCGATGTTATTTACTAAATTTTTCTCTATAAATATTATTATTTTTGAAAATAGTTTATGATTCTGTTATTTGAAATTGGTTTATATTGATAATTGTATTTTCCTTATTATGAACAATTTCTATATTTGTTTTCTAGCTCCATTGTGAGTAATATATTTGTTATTTGTACTCCCAACAGATATTACATTTTTACGATTGCATTCATTGTTTTTGTATGTCATGTCATTGCGGATTAGAAATATGTATATTGGTATTTGTGGTGGAAGGTATCAGTATATGTTATTGGTAGCACATTTACTATTTATTTTGCCTTTGGTGGTGTGAGGTCTCACCACTATACTGTATCGAGTGTTTTTTTTAAATTTTTATTTGATTTGATTATATTTCATATGAATTAAATATTGTTTTGCGGATCAATTTATATTTTGGATACTTTATTATTTATAAAATTCTGAATTGTTTAGCATTTGAATATTGTTTATTATTATTATTAATATCATGTTTTGAATATCTAAAAAAAATATTTGAGGATTATATGAATGCTGGTATGTTCCTAATCCATTGTGTGCTATAATTATCGTTTAATGAATGTGTTGTTTGCGTATCCCTCGTTTTTATTTTTTTTTTCAGATATTGGAGATATAATTTTGACAATTGGAGTTTATAGAAGGTCGGGCCACGAGATTTATAATTTAAGAGTTTTATTTAATGGATTGTATTGAGGCCTGCATAGTTTAAGTTGGTCTTAATCTATATGCTGGTTATGATCAGGTTTGAATCGTGACAAAATAAATGTTTATTAGTTTATTACTAAAAAAAATTGAAAAAAATAATATAATATTCATTAAATTATATACACAAGACATATTTATTAAGAAAATTTAATGAATTTATATCTACATATCAAAATAAAAAAGTCATAAATATTTATTATCCGGTTATTGAAAAATGTTCATTACTTTATTGAAAAATGTCTATTAGTTTATTAAAAAAGTTTCATTACGAATAAAGTAAAAGTTTATTAATTTATTACTACAAAAATTAAAGAAATTAATATAATACTCATTAAATTATATACACAATGCGTTTTCATCAAGAAAATTTAATAAATTTATATCTATAGACCAAAATAAAAAATCGTAAATATTCATTATTCGATTATTGAAAAAAATTAATTACTATATTGAAAAATATTAATTAGTTAATTAAGAAAGATTAATTGTGAATAAATTAAAGATTTATTAGTTTATTACTTAAAAAATTAAAAAAATAATATAATATTTATTAAATTATTTAAACAATGTATTTTGTCTCAAGACTCTAGATTTATTATAAATGAAGTAAAATATTTATTAGTTTATTGAAAAATGTTCATTACGAATGAAATAAAAGTTTATTAGTTTATTAGTAAAATGTTCATTAGTTTATTAATAAAAATTCATTTATTATATTAATACAAATTCATTTTATTAATTTGTGTACTTAATTTAATAAATATTTTTTGTGTTTTGATTTGTATGTATAAATTCATTGAATCGTCTTAAAAAAATTCAAAATATAATAAAAAATTGAGACAAAATGTACCAAAAAAATAAAAAATCGCATACGAAAAATACAATAACTATTAATTTTATTTTAAAATAAAATAAATATTTATCAATAAAATAATAAATATTTTATTAATAAATTAATAAATAAATTTTATATTTATGTAATTGTCACTCTATTTTGTTACACGCATTGGATCAGGACCCTTAGTATAATTTGCCTAACCTTTTACAAACAGATGAACCAACCGAACTAATAAACTTGTGTTCATTACGAACCAACCGTTATTTTTTGGTTACAAGCTTTTACAAAGTGCGTGTAAACCCAAAAAGGAAAAGACCGAAACTGTCCAAATCCAAAATCCTAAAGGATAAAGATCACAAACATGATTGCTATTGAATTTTTCAAAGTAGATTTAAAATTATTTTATTTAATTAATTATTTTTTTTAATTTTTTATAAACGGTTCAATATATATTTTTTTTAAAAATATATATTTATCTATTTACATTTAAAGCAGTTTTAAAAAAATTTAAATACAAATTTTTTTAGGGAAATGCTTTTCCGAAGCTCGGTCTGGGCTAAATGAAAAACAGATGATGGTAAGCTCCATATCACTTTCATGGTTCTTCAAAAGCAGAAAAGTCCACAACCCACCTTAGTGTGCACGCCCCTTCAGTCTTCACACACAAGAAAATCAACTACAGCCGCTGCTCCCTTCTCATTCAAGCGACACCAAAAAGTTTAAAAACTTTGCCCATTTCTTCAATTCCTACATGAATCAACTGGTCTAACTATGCTGATTCCGCCTTTCATCTACCTATGATCATCACTCGCTTTCTTCTATTCCCCAGTTCCTAATTGCTATGGCCATGGCTATCATCGCCTTGTTCTTCTCTTTATCAATATATTTTGCGGGAATTTCCTGCGTGGAATCCAAGTACATAGCTTATAACACCTCAGGGAGTATCGTTCCGGACAAAATTAATGTCCATTTGGTTCCCCACTCTCACGACGATGTTGGCTGGTTGAAGACAGTTGATCAGTACTATTTTGGTGGCAACAATTCAATTCGAGTAAAGTTTACCTTTCTGAGTCATTCTTTTCACATTTTTGTGATATTTGATAAAAAATTTTGATGGGTTGCTGGGTTTTTGAGTAGGGGGCGTGTGTACAGAATGTAATAGAATCGGCAATGTCAGCTTTATTCGAGGATAAAAATCGCAAGTTCATCTATGTTGAAATGGTTAGTGTTTTCTTCTTCTTCCTTTTTTTTTTCTTTGCTCATTTTTAATTTTTGTTTCTTTTATTGAATATTTTCTGCAAAGGTAATTGTGTCATTTGTGATTTTAATATCTGGAGTTCAAATTTTTAGGCATTCTTCCAGAGATGGTGGAGACAGCAAAGTGAAACAATGAAAGCGAAAGTAAAGGAGCTTGTCAACTCCGGTCAACTAGAATTCATGTAAATTTCCTGAACTATCTTTTGTTGTTTTCGTATTTTATAGTTAGTTATTTTAGTTGATACATTGTAGATTAATTTTTCTTCTCTTATTTGTTTATGGAAATCCCAGTTTTGAAGTTACCTCTCTTAACTGATTTGTTTTTATTACTTTTGCTGTCTCTATTAGAAATGGGGGGATGTGTATGAATGACGAGGCAACCCCGCATTACATTGATTTGATTGATCAAACAACTCTTGGTCATAAATTCATCAAAGCTGAATTCGGTCAGCTTCCTAGAGTTGGTTGGCAGATTGACCCTTTTGGACATTCTGCTGTTCAAGCTTATTTGCTTGGTGCTGAGGTAAATCTGCTGGATTATATATATATATATTACTTACTTTTTTGTATATATATCTTAGAGTTTGCCTTTATTTCAACCAGTTGTGGATCTTTTCTTTGGGACAGGTTGTGGGAGGCGGGGTGGGGTTGGGGGGCATTTTGTTGAATGTAATAAGTATTCTATATGTGGTGCTTTTCTTTCAGCTAAACAAAAAATGAAAAAGAAATTACAGCTATTTACTATCTGATTGTTGATGTGTATGAGGAAACATAGAATTTACTTATTCATGTGGACTCGACGAACTCAGAAATCTATGTGCTGAATTTTTTTGCAGTTAGGTTTTGATTCTCTCTTTTTTGCTCGAATTGATTACCAAGACAGAGCTAAGAGATTAAAGGAGAAGAACCTTGAGGTTATCTGGCAGGGTTCTAAGTCTCTTGGTTCAACTTCACAGGTTGGGCCTACATATTTCTTTCCCTCTTGTGGTTTTTTATTTGAGAAGTGAGATTTTATTTTATAGGTGGATTCAGCATTCTTTTTGTAGGTACAGCTTTATTTAGTTTTTGTAGTACTCCTAACATTCTGCTGAGTCCTTACATTGTCTATTCTATACAGATATTTACGGGAATATTTCCTAGGCATTACGACCCCCCTGATGGTTTCACATTTGAAATAAATGATGTATCCCCTCCCATTCAGGTAAACACTTTGCATTAAAATGGATATATTTTTGGGTTTTTTTCTTTCAAACTACAATTTACGTGGCATTTTTAATTGAAGGATGATAATCTTCTATTTGACTACAATGTTCAAGAGAGAGTCGATGACTTTGTAGCTGCTGCTTTAGCTCAGGTAATATCTTAACATGGCTATTTCTTATGCTATGTTTTAGATTTTTCTAGTGCATTTAAGTGTAGTATATCTGATAAAAAACAGAAATTAACAGATTTGGGCTAATGCATATAATTAAAAGCCATAGTTTGAAACAAAGCTTTGTTGTGAATATAGAATGTTACAAGTAATTCCATGGATATATCCTACATTTAAGTGCCATTGTGAATGTTTATGTTAAACTTTCTAATACTTTTCTCAGATGTATATTGAAAGTTGTCTTGTTTTCCATATTAAAGCTAATGGAAATGACACTTAACAAAATGTGCTTTGTTCTTCCTCAATTAGGCTAATGTAACCAGAACAAATCATATAATGTGGCTGATGGGGACAGATTTTCGCTATCAATATGCAAATTCATGGTTTAGGCAGATGGACAAGTTCATTCACTATGTTAACAAGGTACTCTTTTTTATATCCTTTCTGATAATGAATACCTTGAGGCTTGAGGACAAAAGTGATGTGATTAGATCCATTTAGCCTCTTTTCTTATTTTTAGAGATCTATTTATATTCTACAACCACAATAATGATAGAAGGAAGCAATTAGAACTTTGTGATAAATGTTGTCAATTGATAACCGCCAGGATGGTCGTGTAAATGCTTTATATTCAACCCCATCCAAGTATACTGATGCAAAATATGCGGCAGATGAACAATGGCCTCTTAAAACTGAAGATTTCTTTCCGTGAGTTTGATGTTTTATCATAGCTTTCATGCTTTACTTGTGCACTTTTTCAGATTCATGCTGAGAGGATAAAAATTACTGTTTTCCAGCTATGCAGATCATCCAAATGCATATTGGACAGGTTATTTTACAAGTAGGCCTGCCTTTAAACGCTATGTCAGAATGATGAGTGGTTACTATCTTGTAAGCATTTTGCCTTTTTTCACTTCTTCAACAAGTGTATTTTTTTTCTAAGCTAGGTTGTCATTTCTTTGTTCAAATGCTAATTACTGCTGTTATTTTACACTTAGGCTGCGAGGCAACTCGAGTTCTTTGAAGGAAGGAATAGTTCTGGACTAAACATGGACAAACTTGCTGATGCTTTGGCAATTGCTCAACATCATGATGCTGTTAGTGGTACACAAAGACAACATGTTGCTGCTGATTATGCTCTACGACTATCAATTGGCTATATGGAGGTGCATATCAGTTTAATATCCAACAACAATTTGCAGTATGACAAGACTAAATTTAAATCTTATGGTACTTATGTTCCTCTGCAGGCTGAGAAGTTAGTTGCTTCATCTCTTGCTTTCTTGGCAGAGTCAACATCAAGCATTAGACAGGAGAACACAGTCACAAATTTTCAGCAGGCAAGATATGATTTATCTTCTCTGAACCTGTATCGATATATATTTCAGATAAGAAATCATGCTGATTCTATTTCAAACGATCTGCATCCTATCAAACATTGGCTTGTATTTGCATGCCTATGTTAATACCATGTGCATGCTTCTGCTTATCAAGTTTAAAGCCTCTTAAATACTCACTAGGATTTATGATAATTTTCAGAGCACTTGAATTCTTATTAATTTACTTCAGGGAAAGTTTTCCTTTTTGAGATGTGCTTTTAATTTCATATTTTCTTTATCAGCAGCAACTTCCTTGACTCTAAAGCTACATTTTACTTCTTATTGCTAGTTTTTCTTGAGAAAAAAATAAAAAATAACGGTTCAAAAAATGAAAAAAATTAGTCGGTCTACAATATAACATTTTGGCATCTTAAAGAACTTGACATGTGATTGTCATGTCTTCTCTACATGTTAAGACTAAAAGTTTAGCTGAACTACTTTTTGTGGATTTTGTTGGCAGTGTCCTCTTCTTAATATAAGTTACTGTCCTCCATCTGAAGCTGCTTTATCTGGAGAGAAAAGCTTGGTTAGCATATTTATTTTCACTTCTTTCATTTCTTCCACATTGATGATCAAGGATAACTTTTTTTTTGTGTGTGTGTGTAGATTGTTGTTGTTTACAATCCACTAGGGTGGGAGCGAGAGGAAGTGATACAAATTCCAGTGAGTATTTCTGTCCTTATACTGAGCATTGTTATAGGGGCCTTTCTTTCCACAAAGGAGGCAAATTGTGGGAGCTAATGCTGTCGGTCAAGGTTTATGGATGCATGTTGTCTATATCATTGAATAAGCAAACTCTGACCAGAAATTTTTTTATTCATTCTTTCTCAGTAGCTATGCTATAAATTTTTTAGTTGATATAACACAAATTTTCTTAAGAAATACATTTTCTAGAGTTGCATGAATTTAGCAACTTGGGACTGCATTTGAAATTCCTTTTAAACCTTATTTTGCAACTTCTATTCTTTTGACACTTGTAATTACTTGCATTTACCATGATCTAAGCGAAAAAAAGGTATTTCTCTATTGGCCTTATATGATGCATCTGTGGTATCATAAAGCACCCACAGAGTTGTGTTGCTCTTGATTTTCTATTGCTCAAACAAGAGAAGGCTTTCATGACATTGGCGGGAAGTGTGAACACACAAAGTAAAACCAATTATAAAAAAAAAATACCTTAATTATTATCTTGGAAATTCGAAGTATTAGCTCTAAATAACAACTGGAAATCAGGGCATTAAGCTCAAGCGTTTTACTACTTTTGAAAAAGGGGGACCTAGTTCATTTGGCCTTTCATCTAATTCTGAAAAAAAAAATTTACATGATTACTTGGCAGCAGCCATTCAAAACATTGAAATTTTGACATTTATATAACTATCTAAACCAAAATTCCTACAGGTTTCAACCGATAAGGTGGTTGTTCAAGATTCTAACGGGAATGAAATTGAATCTCAACTTCTGCCTATATCAAATGCAACTTTGCGCATGAGAAATAAATATGTCAAAGCATATCTGGGTAAATTTCTAACTGAAACAATCAGGTATTGGCTTGCCTTTTCAGTATCCCTACCACCTCTTGGTTTCAGCTCGTACATGGTTTCAAGTGCAAAACAGACAGGTAAGCATTATTGCTTCTTTGTCTACATGATATGTACCCATGAGTTGGATGAGTAGGAAATTGTTTACTGAATCCAAGTTGCTGACAAAGTCTTCTACTTTGTACTGCCGCTTCATTGAAGAACCTAGTTCGACCATCTCTATGGTATTCACATCAGAGGAAACTACAAATGAGACTGTAGAAGTTGGCCGAGGAAATCTGAAGCTGCTTTATTCTGCCGACAGTAGGAAGCTTACTCATTATGTCAATAGCAGGAGGATGGTATGATAAGTTACAATTTTACAGTGGCCTATTTGGTAAAAGTAACTTGATTTGTGTTTTCCTATTATGCTGATACTACTTTTTGACATTTTTTTTTCTCTGTCCTGTCAATACCACATTAGAATTTCTAAATTTCTAATTCAGATTGTTGTCATTTCCTAATTTCATTTAAGGTGATCTCTGCTGTTGAGCAATCATATGGTTATTATACTGGAAACGATGGTACTGATACAGATCCACAGGTAGTCAAAATTTTTATGTTATATATATATATATATTACCAAGTATTGCTTTCCTACAATATACTTTCATTTTGAGCTCTCATTTTGGAAGAAGATTAGCTTGATGGTAACTCTGTTATTTGTTGAAGGCATCTGGGGCATATGTTTTCCGTCCGAATGAGACATTCACAATAAAATCTGAATACCAGGTAATTGTATTTGCTTAACATTTGACCAACTGTTTTCTCTATTTAATATGGAGCTGTTACTGTAGTCGTAAGGCAATGAAAATCTTTTTTTCTCAGTCTCCTTTAACTTTCGTGAGGGGACCTCTACTGGATGAAGTACATCAGCAGGTCAACCCATGGATATCTCAGGTAGTTATGACATCAAAGATATCTAACTGGCACCAATTTTTTTTTTTCATGGAGCCTTCTTATATCTCTATCTTAAAAGTTGAATATATTTCTAAATCAATTCATGTCCAAAAAATTGATACTTTATGTTTATCAAGAGGTAAATCTTAATTGAATATGCATAATAAGTCCTCAATTGTGCATAAAAATCATCACTGGATGTGTTGGTGAAGATTATGAAAGAGCTTTATAAGTATTCTTTTAGTACCATATTTGTTGATTAAGCTTAAATTAATGTTCAACTTTCTTACTTTTGTGCTCACATGCTCTCTGCTTCTTAATAACATCCAGTTAGGTGCTTTTACCAATGTTTGCCTCTCCATTTGCTATGGTTTACGAGCTGCATTGAGACACATTGATAGTTGTATTTTCTAATTCCAGTGTTATACTTGATCTTGTTAGCTTTGTACTTTTAATCCCTTTGCAATATGTTCTTTTACTTTTTCCCTTTTTTTTTTTAAAAAAAATTGCTAGATGCAAAAGTAGTATTTTTAGGTTCTTATTCCACCAATAGATTTTTTTCCTTATATTTTCAGTAACATATTGCTGTGTGTATGCCTAGATTACTAGGGTCTACAAGGAGAAGGAGCATGCTGAAGTTGAGTTCACTGTAAGTAGTTCTCTTATGCACTCTCCATATATGTCATAAGAGTTTCTTATGGGTTTGATGACTCCTATAATACATCATCTCAGATTGGGCCTATTCCTGTGGAAGATGGGATTGGGAAAGAAATCACCACTCAAATTACAACCACCATCATGACAAATAAAACATTCTATACAGATTCTAATGGACGGGACTTTATTAAACGGGTACATTGAAATTTTACTAAGTTATGGATATTTTTCATCTAATATTTTTTCTGAATTTATCCAGTATTTATTTAAACATTTAGAAGCAATATGTTTGCAGTATCTTCATCTTGGCCTTACAAGCATACATATTTGCTTTATTCAAAACATTTTTTAGTTTTTCTACAGTAATTTCAGAAAAGAATAATGAGTAACGATAGGCTTTTCTCAATATTGTATTAGTGCATCTATCTTGTTGTTAAGATTCGGTGTCTGTAATATGTTATGATACTTCCAAAATGCTTCATAGGTTCGAGATTTCAGGACAGACTGGGACCTCCAAGTGAATCAACCTGTAGCTGGAAACTATTACCCTGTATGTTTTTCCCCAAATAAAATTTGTGATTTATTCTTATGAACTTTCCTATATTATGTTATAGCCAATTATCCGAATAAAATATCTGATTTATTCTTCTTCTTATTATATTATGCTGTAGCTATGGAAGTATGTTTTTCGTTTTTTTCTTTGGCCCACAAACTGAATTTCACTGATGTGTATGTTTTGCTGCTTAATGTTAAGGGAAACAGTTTACTATATCCCTTTGGATCATTGTTGGAAAGTTCAAGTGAAAAAGAAAAAAACTATTCAAATGCTTATAGTTACTCAGTAGTATCCATATCCAGCAGTACCTGTGCAAAATGTTAATTTTTTAAAATTTGGCTTTTATTTGTGCAAATGAAGAATCCATGCATATTATGTAGAATGAGTTGCAATAGGGTTTTTTTTTTCTCTTTTATTTTTCTTAATTATTTAATTTGGACCTGTGAAAAAGCTATGTGACAGCAGTATCTCTCCTCTTCCCATAATGTCCCATCTTATTATTAGAGGAATTCACATTTGAGATGCAATAGTTTTTATGGGGATGCTTTGAGCCTCTGTATTGGACAGTTATGTAGCTTCCCTTTGTCAGTTAGGGCGGGAGTCCTCAGGTTTCTGTTGTTTCTCTAGTATGTACAAGGAAATTTTGAACAAAAAGATAACTAACTTAGCTGGTTAAACTAGATAAGCAAACGACCCCTATGTTTGCTGGTTTCCTTCCTTACCTTATAAAGGCACACGTTCAAGAGAAGTGAGCTTGTTTTTTGAAAGAATTCATAATTCTTTAGACATATATTTAGATTCAGACATTTTGTACCCCGCTTGCAATATTCTTCATCTTCAATTTTTTCAGGTTTCTTTGCCCTTAATTTTTCCCTATTTTCCTTTTCTGAAACTTCACTCTTTCCAGATCAATCTTGGCATTTATGTGCAAGACAACAGCACAGAACTCTCAGTGTTGGTGGACCGCGCGGTAGGAGGATCTAGCTTAGTGGATGGCCAAATAGAATTGATGCTCCATAGGTTTATCACACTAGCTTGTTCACCAAACATATAATTTCTATTTGCTTTTTTCCTAATTAATCAGGTTTTCTTAGACTAGGATGATCTAAACTTTATGTTTGCTTCATAGGAGAATGATTCATGATGATAAAAGAGGTGTTGGTGAGGTGCTGAATGAGACGGTTTGTTTCTCAAATGAATGCGAGGGTTTAACTGTAAGTGCATGTTTCAGGCCACATTCATGAATCAAAATTTTTCTAACAGAAATATCTCATGTTTGTGGTTTCATGGGGCTGCTTGTGCCTCAGAGTGATTCCACTTACGTCCTAGGTATATGCACTTTTGCAGATCCAAGGAAGATTTTTCGTGAGAATTGATCAGCTAGGAGAAGGTGCTAGGTGGCGTCGGACAGTTGGCCAGGAGTTATATTCTCCAGTTCTTATAGCCTTCACAGAGCAGGTATGACAATTTGGTGTAGACTTTGTCACATAAGTTCCAACTCATAATCAGGTTTCTACTTTGCAGGATGGAAATCATTGGATGAATTCCCATATACCTACTTTTTCAGGAATTGATCAATCTTACACTTTACCCTATAATGTTGCTATCATAACCCTTCAGGTACCTATAAAATTGGCTCTCTCTATTTTGTTATCAAAGAAATGCATCTCATCTATCTGTTCCAGTGGGAGCTCTGTCTGGAATATCTGACAAAACAGTATTAAGCTTTATCATTCATCATTGTCTTGACACACTGGAGGTAATGAGGGTATGCTCCATTGTCGAGCACTGCAGGAACTTGAAAATGGAAAAGTGATCCTTCGGTTGGCTCACCTATATGAGGTTTTAACTACTTTCTTAACTCTCTTGTTCATATGTGCATTCTCTGTTTTTTTTATTAAGATTAATGCTAATGTAGGTTAAATTTGTGCCTAGAACAGTTCCAATAATCATTTTTCTGTTGCGCATGTTAATGCCATATAATTAACTGGTTTTTGGTGCCCATTTGATGAAAGCATAGACTGGAGAGGACAAAGACTATTCTGTGATGGCAAGTGTGGAATTAAAGAAGCTATTTCCAAACAAGAAGGTAAAACATGTTTTCTTTTACTTTTTATTTGATTAAGAATCCTTGATTAGTAATAGCATAATAATTCCCTTGCTTTTTTTTCCCTACCTTCTTGCAGATAATCAAAGTGACAGAGTTGAATTTATCAGCCAATCAAGAAAGAACCGAGATGGAGAAGAAGAGGCTGGTCTGGAAAGTAGCAGGCGCCTCCAATGGAGAAGAAAAGGTGGTGAGGGGAGGACCTGTCGATCCTGCCAACTTAGTCGTGGAACTCGCTCCTATGGAAATCCGTACATTCTCCATAGACATCAATTATCTCCAGATGTTTAGCTCCTGAAACAGAAAACAAGACAGGCTTCTGCTCTCTGATATACATAACAAAGGCATTTCAATTGTATGAAATGCTACCCCGTCTTCTTATAGCACTGAGATGAATGAAGAATCGCTGTATTGACGGAAAGGAAGAGAGAGGATGACTAATTAGCTATGAGTTAAAGTTTAGACAACATTGGCTTAGGTTTCATACATGAGCCATCAAACTGTATGCTTTTTATTTATTTATTTATCGATTATAAGTTGGGAGAGAGGACAGTGGAACTCAAATTTGGATTGCTTTGAAGACTTTTAAAGTTTTAAACCAACTAGACCACATGTGATTTTCCAAGCTATATGTTGTTTTAATATTACTTTAAGAAGTGTTTATGTTTATTGATAAAAAAAAACTATATTAAATTCTTCTTTATGCCATAGTTGTGGATTAAACTCTATTTATTCCCACCTGTAATTATTTTTTATGCCATTATAGAAGATTTTCCAATACACTAAATTCTTTTTTCCTTTTTGGAAAAAAACAATATAAAATTCGAACATAATTGAAATTATTAAATCAATTATATATTAAAAAAAAAACAATGAGAAAGTTTATATTTTTTGATGGATAAAAATAAAATGATTTGGGAAAATAAGTAGCTCAAAATTGGTTCATCAAATTTAACTAGAAAAGTGGTCTACAGTGTTGAAGAACATACTTCTAGATGTGTGTCAGTGATTTTTAACTTTTAGCACATCTAATAAAATTTTTGTTAGTTGAAGAGCAACGATCCAACTTCATACGAAAAGGTCGGGTTCGAGACGCATGAAATATTTTTTTTTTTTGTCATAACACATATTCCGTCCGTTGTATTTTGATATGTTTTGCCATTTTATTTTTGTCTATTTTGTTACTAATAATTATTATTTTTTGTTTATTTTATTTCTATAAAATTTATAAAAATATATATATAAAGTTTTTTAATATTAATATAATATGAAAAATATTTGATTTTGTCAATAATACTACACTAATATTAATGAACTATATTTTTAATTTTACGAATAAGACAGACAAAATGTGTAAAAAATCAAAATTCAAAAAAATAAAAAATAAAATGAGAAAACGTGCCAGATTAAGAGTAACACATGCTTTATGCCAAAATTTTACATAAAAATTTATATTTGATTATAATAAAAAATAGAAAAATTATATATATCCACATCTTAAACAAGGATTAAACTATATTTTAAAGATCAATTAAAAAAATTAACCTATCAAAATGGAAGAAAAGAGTATAATTTATTGGGGAAAAAAAAAAAACCATAATT
>CATIWF010052573.1:0-20972 GCA_949630135.1 Balakata baccata
GAAAAATCAAGAAATTATAAAGGTATAAATTCTGAATTTTCTTTGGTCAAATTAGTTTTAATTGGCACATGAAAATCCTTTGATTCGGGTTTTGAAAATTTTTATTTTCCGCTGCGTTATATGTATGTGATACATGATCAAAACCCTTCATTCTCCACCTCAGAACTATTCCAAAAGCAAATACATCAGCACAAAATTAATCAATAACTATAAATTGAAAAAAAATGCATTTATATCCATGCTACAAAAATTACCTTCAGGTGTATATTTGATCCTGGTCTTAGGTGGGCCATCACCAGCAGAGGTCGACGGTGAATCTAGGTATCCTCGTTTCACGACCAGTGATCAACAATAATGAATGATTGTGGCTTTTATTGCCTGTCTTATAGGTAAATTTATAGCAGGATTTGTTTCCAACAAAAATAAGTAGAAAAGTAAAAATAGAGTGCTATCAATTTTAAGGTCTATAATATCAGGCTTTTGATCACTAAGGCAAGTAAGAATAAATAGATTTTGTGTAAGAGGGTATGGCATTTCTTTTTGCCTATCATCTAATGCACTAAAACGAAAGGGGCTCCTATAGTTGTTTCAACAGTGAAGCAGTTGCTCTAGTTAAGCCAAGAAGAAGCTCCAACTCAAGCTTAAAGGTTGTGTGGCACAGTGAAGCTGCTGAAGCATTGAGGTAAACTGCTACATACTATCCTTCTGTGATTGTAAGAACATATAAGCTGCGAGAGAAAGGAATCAGAAAGAAAAATTTTCATTGAATGATGAAAGATGGAAACTTTTAAAATTTGATAGGAAAAGAAGTTGAAATGAAGCATAGAATGCTACGAAGTGCTATTTCTACTCCATTAAAGCAACCTCGATTTTCTCATTCTCTAAAACAGTTGCAATGACCCAATAGATTAGGAATGAAAAATTGAACCAAAGGAAAAAACTAAAACAACTTAACGCATCCTATCCAAAGCTCATCAGAAAAAAAGCTGAAAAAGCTGAAAAAAACACTATTGAAAATTATCAAGTGACCTGAAAAAAGGTTTCCCTTATGGATAATTCTCAAAGAATACGAAGGTTGGAAGTGATGAGGAAAAAGAAACCAATAACATAAAACTCAGTAGAGATGAATCGCAGAGAAAAAATTTATGCGAGTAATGAGGAAAATATCATACCAGGGAAGGGAATTTGAGATGAATTTTTTCGATTGAGAGTTGTAAACAATGGGGTGAACCTCAATTAACGATATCCCATGAAGCACTAATAACTCTAGAGATGCCTGAAACACAAGAGAGAAAAACCAGTGATAGGATGAGGACAGAGAGGTCTGACTCTGAGAATTAGGGCTGTATCTTCCATTCAAATGGTGTAGTTTTTGTTAAAAAAAAACTCCCCATAAAAAAATTATTTATTTATTTTTACTGAAATATTATATAAAATAAAAAAAAAATTAGGCCATTGATGTTAAATAAATAAAATGTAGACAAGACAAAAATGAAAATGTGTGAATTGTGATGTAATAATTTACTAAAAAAACGCACAATGTTAATTGTTAATGCTTTAATTTTTAAATCAAATTTAAAAATTTTCTTATTAATTATTTGCATTTTTCTTATATTTTAGCTAAATTCGTAGAGAATTAAGTTGAAAAAATAAAATCAGATTGCCACTTGCGGCAGATTTTCCAAATCTAGTTAGTAGGAAAATGTAAGAACGTAAACCTAAAAGGAAAAGAACATAGGAATTACTAGTCTTAGAATCGGGTTAGACCGGGTTTGATTTCTTCGAGCAATCGTGCGATACTTTTTTTCTTCCCATTCGAGATATTATTGCAATTAATGTTTCTGAATCTAACAAGTTAAAGTAAAGTCAAAGTGTTAGTTGGTCGTTGTTCGTTCCAACATAAAACTTCTCAAACATCATTTGATCGGTAGGATATGAGGGAATATTTGTTTCAACTGTTCACGATAGTTGTTAACTTTTTCTAATCCAACTGCTATTTACAATAAACAACATATTCACAATAATCTTATTTACTGTATAATGTTACAAGAAGAAATTTGCACAAAATTCATTTAATCTCTTGAAGGTTAAGACCATCTTTATTTGTATTGTGTAATATTCCTCAATATCAATCTCTATATGGCAATTAAATGTAACTCAACAACTTTAAATATGTCAACATTCTTGCAAATTTATTTCACATATTTTGTGAGTAAGACCTGTGTTAGCCTTAAACATTTGAAAAAAAGTGTAAGAATAAGCATAGTTTGAAAATTTTATATGGTTGCTGTGTGAATATGAGAAAAATATAATGAATTAGTTTTATGTTAGTCATCAAA
Organism: Balakata baccata; assembly: GCA_949630135.1. Classification (NCBI taxonomy): domain Eukaryota; kingdom Viridiplantae; phylum Streptophyta; class Magnoliopsida; order Malpighiales; family Euphorbiaceae; genus Balakata; species Balakata baccata. The sequence continues at coordinate 2,340 of CATIWF010052573.1, forward strand.
ATAGAAGGGATTTAGATTTGGTGTTAGTCATTGAGACACACCTAGTCTATATTTCCTTTTGGAGAATTCTCCACTTTTCTGGAAAATTTCCAAAATGAAAACATAAAATAAAATTGTGTGTTTACTATGAATATTTTCTTTAAAATCTAGATTGAAAACTATTTTCACTGTTTTTATAGTTTTAAAAGAAAAATGTAAAATAGGTTTTTGTTGTCTTCCAGTGTTTTCTTTACTAAATCTCCCTTTTGAAACACATGGGGTTTTCACTTTTGAAACACACGGAGCTTTCATAAATACGGTGTTTTTTTATTTATTAAGGATTTCAAGTTGTTAGAACAGGTCTCTTTATTGCTTAATTTTACAAAATGATTTAATTTTTATGCAAATTATAACTTGCTAAGATTATGACATTACTCTGTGATTTTTATGCAAATTATATTACGTGATTTTTTATGCCATTCCCATAGTATAAAATAGTATTTCATTTTCTATCTAGTGATTCTTCTTGATTTTCTATCAATTTTGGTTATGAATCTAGTAATAGTGTTCCTTAATGAAGTCAACTTTTCCAGCTCCACTTTTCCTGCCCATAAAGTGTTTGATAAAAGTCCTAAAAAGTCCATTGGTTATGCATCAATTTTGGTTATGCATCTAGTAATAGTTTTTAGTTTGTTACAACAGTATATGGAAAAGAAGGATGGACCACAAATGAAAAAATTGGTGTTAGTGTAGTTAGTAACGACATTCAAGTAGATCTATCCCAGCAATATCAAATGAGCATTGTTCGAGAAATATCAAACTCTGGAATAATTATAATAATCGTAGAAATTAGAATATCTTATTGTTTATTTTATGTTATTGAATTATATACTATGTTAACTTCGCTTGTAATTTGATGTTAAAAAACAATGAATTATTATTGTTAATTAATGAATAATTAATTTTAGTGACTTATTATTACTATTCTTCAAATTTCAAAAAGTTAATTAATTAAATTAAACATGTTTTTATGTGTTTAGATATGTAAAACAATTTTTATATAATGATAAGTAAGCGAGTTTTCAGTTTTTAAAAATGAAAAATAAATTTTATATTGAGGATAAGTAAACATATTTTCCATTTTTAGAAAATGAAATATAGTTTTCAATTTCTAACAAATAAACTTGTTTTACAATTTTTCTATGAAAATGAAATTTTCATTTTCTTCAAAATTGAACAATGAAAACAGGAAACAATTATCTAAAAGTAAATATGCCTTTTATTTGTAGTGAGCTAGAAAGCTCCATTGTAACTTTTTTGAGTGAGTAAACAAAAATTTCAATTGTGAGTTGGGGAGTGTATTTAGGAATCATTTGACTCGAACCACAATAAATTTTTTGTGTGACTTCTCTCATCCCTTATCTATTTTATTGTTCTTTGTTATTTAAGTCAAATACTTTAATTAACTACTAATTCATCTCCCTTCAAAACAATAATGATGGTTGGCTAGAATCTAGCTAATTAGAATCAAGGGCGGATCCAGGTACAAATTAATGGGGTTCAATCATTGATGGAGGCATGTAAGGGCCAAGAGGAGCAATACCCCCTGAAATTTTCAAAAATTTTAGGGTATAATGATAAATTTGGCATTCCTTTAAAAAATCTCTAATATATCTTTTACTTTTTGAACAACATTCTTCTACTTTTTACCTCATTTCTTCTTACCTTCAATCCTCCTTCTATATTTACTTTTTTTCATAAAATCTCATTGAAGAAATCAACAATTAAGAGTTTTAAGGTAAATTTTATATTTACACTTTGATTTTTTTTTTATAGGATTTGTTTTAAATTATGTATTGTGAACTTGATCTTGATTTTGTTTTTTCTCTTTTTTTCCCCATGCTATTTAGCATCCCTACATAAGCTAGTTATAGACTTTTTTTTATTGGTTCATATTTCATGGTCCCCTATTGGTTAATATTCATTCTCTGGCATGGGTTTTTCTTTTTTGAATGAATTAAAGTGAAATTTGTTACTTGCTATAAATAGGATCTTCAGAATTGTTTGCTGGAGTAGTGATTTCCTAGCAATGTTTTGATTACTGATGACGTGTAATGGGAATATATTGAAAATAATATAATATTTGAAATCATTCTTTTTTTTTGAAACAATATTTTAAATCATATACTTTAATTTTTATAATTAATTCTAACAATGTTCAAATTGAAATTGAGATATGAATAATGAAACATGAATTGAGCTGTCATTAGCTATAGACAATATAAAGAGTCAATTTATTTATTGATAACCTTATAAAAGAAAAAACTTATGGTTAAAAAGTAAAAATTATTTATTTCAATTTATTTCTTATTTCTATTACTATTTGATTATTTATTATGTAAAGAGTCATAATTGTTGACAATTTGATTGTAGTTTATGTGTAATTGTCATCTTAAACTACTTTTGTTCACGATTTTTGATTTGTTTCATTTTTTCTTAATAATATTTTTTCTTAATAATAGGAGGATATTATAAAAGAATATCATCTATTGTAGAGTCATCATCATGATGCTTTTGTATATAAAGGATTCAATACTTTGCGTAAGAAAGATAGATTGGGATATCATGTTGGAGACCATAATAGTGATCATAACAAATGTAGATTGGCTTGTCAAGATTTGATGAATCAAGCTCAACATATTGAAGTGTCATTTTCGAAAATGTTAGAACAGTTAAAGATTGATTATAGTTGTAGGTTAAATTCTTCAATTTTGCTTGCGCTATCTCATGATGCAATGATTAACTTTTTGAGGAAATGATGATTCTAAAAAATCATTGAACTAATGAAATTTTATCGATCTTTTGAAAATTATTGCTTCATGTAATGAGGAAATCAATAACATTGTATTGAAGAATGCCCTAAAAATCTTAAACTCACTTCTCCTGATATTGAAAAGGATATTATAAATGCAGCTGTTATTAAGGATATTGGAAATGACTTTTTCTCCATTCTAGTTGATGAGTGTCAAGATGTATCGGTCAAAGAATAGATAGGGGTTGTTATACGTTATATGAATAAGAGCAGATGTGTCATGGAACGTTTCTTAGTCTTGTACATCTTAATGATACAGTTGCAGCATCACTTGAGAAAGGTATTGAGTCTTTATTCTCCACTTATGGCTTGAGCATTTATAGTTTGAGAGATCAAAATTATAATGGAGCTAGCAACATAAGAAGTGAATTCAATAGGTTAAAAAGTTTGATATTGAAGAAGAATATTATTGCTTACTATATCCATTATTTTGCTCACCAACTCCAATTCACTTGTTGCTATTTCTAAAAAGCATACAAGTATTAGTTCTTTTTTCAATACTGTTACACATTTATGCAATATTGTTGGAGGTATTTGTAAGCGCAGAGACATGCTTTAAAAAAAGCAAATGGAGAAGATTATTGAAGGGATTGTAACTGATGAAATCAAGATTAGAAAAGGATTAAATCATGAAATGACATTGAAGCGACTAGGAGATACTCGTTGGAGTTCTCAATATGTTACACTCATTAACTTGATGCATTTTTTTCTTCTATTATTGATGTTCTTAAGTATATTGGGAAGAATGGTAATGATGATGCATATAGGACTGAAGCTTTTGATTTGCTAAATTTTGTGAATAGCTTTGAGTTTGTCTTTATGCTACATTTTATGAGAAAAATTTTGAGAATTACACACGAACTGTCATAAGCTCTACAAAAGAATGATTAAGATATTATTAATGCAATGAATCTTGTTAAAGTATCAAAAGATCGTATGTAAGCTATGAGGGATGATGGTTGGGAGACTTTGTTAGCTGGAGTTTCTAAATTTTGTTGCAAACATAAAATAGTTATGCCAAATAAGGAAGATGTGTATGCAGCTCGAGGTAGATCACAGCGCAAAACTGAAAAAATGACTAATCTTCACCCTTACTAAGTTGAGTTATTTTATTCTGTGATTGATATGCAAGCTCAAGAGTTAAATCATCATTTTGATGAAGTGAACACAAAATTGCTTTTTTTATGTATGACATGTTTTGATCCTAGAGATTCATTTTCTGTGTTTGATAAAGACAAGCTCCTTTGCCTTGCAGAAATTTATCCATTTGAATTTCCTGCAATTGCTATGTATGAACTTTAAAGTCAACTTGAAATATTTATTTTTAATGTGCATTTAGATGCAAACTTTTCTAAAGTAATAGGAATAGGAGATCTTGCTTAGAAGATGATTGCCACAATAAAACATATTGTTTTTCCTTTAGTTTATTTATTGGTTAAATTGTCATTGATTTTATCAGTTACTACTGCTATTTTTGAAAGAGATTTTTTGGCAATGAATATCATCAAGAGTGAACTACGTAACCAAATGGGAAATAGGTTATTGAATGATTGTTTGGTAACTTACATAGAAAAAAAATATATTTCTAACTATTAGCAATGAAGCTATTATGTGGCGATTTCAAAATATGAAAAATAGAAGAAAAATATTTTGATGTAATAGCGTTAGGTTATTGATTTTTGAATATTGAGATATAATGAAGCTAATATATTAAATTTATCAATATTTTTGCTAAGTTATAATTTTATTTTAGAATATATGTATGTTATTTTATATTTATAATTTTTTAATTGGACCACCTAACTAAAATTTCTAGCTCCATCTCTGGGTCTAATGACCCCATAATTTTTTTCAATCCCTATAATAATAGGTATAACATAATTAATTTGGACCCAATTAAAAAATAAAATAGACCCCAATAAAAAAATTAAATCTTTTTCTAAGCATTTAGAAAAAACTAATAGAGGAAAAAATTAAAAAATATTGACTAAAAAAATAAATTTGAAAAAAATTATTATTTTTTAATTCGAAAAAGAAATAGAAATTAATTCTTTTAGTTTTTAGGTTCTCATTTTTAATTTTTTAAAAAAGATTTTGAATAAAAAAATTAAGCAAAAAAGTGAAAAATCCAGCTTTTCATGCTCATTCCTTCCGACTGCCATTTAGGATAATCATCGGTGGTCTCTACCATGTCACAAATCATAGGTCACTGCTCGTTCTTCTTCACTTGAGGCTCTTCTTCATTTCAATTATTCTCAGTTTGTTGGAGAATCTTTGCTGCAGCTGCTCACTGAACTCATTGTCACCAACCATCGTCCCCTTTAGCCCCATTTCACGTCATTGTTGCAGCCACCATCTTCTTCCTTCTTCCCTACCAGCAACAACAATCATAAGTTTAGTTTTGATGTTTTTTCTTTGGCTCTTTATTATCTAACTCTATTTCATTGTTCTCTTTCTTCTCTTTTGTGAATTTGTATAACTTTTTTTATGCTTTCCTTTTCTCTATTACATTTTGATGTTGCTATATGGTTATTTATATGATTTTTTTTTTTATCAATGAACTATGTTGCAATATTATAAAAAAATAAATTTTATCTACAAATTATTTTGATGTTCCAAGAGATTCTAAATCATATGACTTGACAAACCAACAACCATATACTAAAGACAATTATGTATTAGTCTAACTTTAGTCATGATGCAACTATATATAGTTTTCATAATATGAAAATTTGTCAAGGACTGTTATTAAAAAGTATTTCTTATTTTGTTTGATTATCGCATGTATATTTTTATAACTAAAGTTTATGTTATGCATATAGACCCCACGATACAAAATTTCTAGATCTGCCACTAAATATACCTATGAATCTTTTTTAGAATTTGATGATTTCATTCACTAGGTAATTCAAATCCAATTTATATGAAACTTGGTACACTATCAAAACAACTCTAAATGAAGATATTAGTAATATTTAATCTGATTGTCAAGATAAAGTAGAGATCAATCACCCTAAGGTTAACAATCTCTTCCCTTTCGATTTTGACAATCACACTAGGCAAAAATATAAAATTGGTAGTCCAAAATTAAAATTGAAGTATGGAAATATACATATGTCAAGTTTCAAGACAAAACAAACAAGTTAACATATTGAACAAGCATTTTTTTTTAACTTAAACCCAATATAAATTTGAGTCCAATTTTTGCTAAGTTTCTCTCATTTTTCTCCCTTTTTGTCAAGATCAAAAAGGGTATAAGGAAACTATCAATCATCTAAGGTAGGGAAAATAGAGAGAATATAAAAGCAAACCAAAACATACTTCATTGAAAATAAAAATAAAAGCACAAAATAGAATAATTTTTTATCACAAAGTTAACATGTCACACACTAGATACAAAAGCCAAAAGAAACAACAATAAAGACACAAAAGATGAGACTAAGAAGCTAAGGTCTAGGCGTCTCCTCCTCCTTTATCTCCCTCTTCCTTTTCCTCATGCTCCCCCTCAAATGGTGCATCCTTATCAAAATTTGTTAGGCAAACTTGCATAGCCATATTGCCTTAGAATCCTTAGATGTCAAGATGGAGATGCTTCATTATCTCAAATGTCCTCATTTGCAAGCTATAAATATCTTGCAAAGAAAGAGGTTGAGATTGCATTTGAGGTCTTAGTTCCTTTTGTGGTTACTCCTCTTGAACTCTTAACCTTTCACCAATTGAGAATCTTGCCCTTTTCCAAGATATCACTTGGGAGAGTTGTTGTGCTCCTTGTTCTCCCATGGCATATAGAAAGTTGACTACACCATTGGCCACTCTTCTTATGGCTTTACAATGTAAGTGAGAAGGGATGTCAAGTTGGTTGCCAAATTGGGAGGACTCATAGTGAGAAGGCAGGTGTTCTCATCAGTGAGCAATCCAAGTGATTTTATGAGGGTGACTTGAGAAGTGAGGGAAATAATACCTCTTGTGGCATTGGCCATTTTAAGGAATTTTTCAAGGAGGAATGGGGTGGTGTCTATTGGATTGTGGTAAACCATGGCATAGAGGTAGAAAGGGTCATCATTAATTACCTTCTCATTACTATCACCCCTAGCATTTATGGTGAAAGTAATGATACAATGAAAAATGAAATGGAAGAAGGATTTGATGTGTTTTGAATTTGTGAACTTGTCAAGATGGCTCTTAGTGGAATTCTCTTGCTAAAAAGAAGAGCAAGACAAATGCATACTTACATAATTTTCTATGCCTTGGGTCTTAAATCTAAAAATTGTAGTAAGTTGATCTTGAATCCAAAACCTGTAGTAAGTTGATGTTAGGTCATCTTATGTTTTTGGCCAGACATTTAGAATCTCACCCCATAGAAGCCTAAAGGACCATTTGCCTTCTTTGCCACTTCCAATGTAGAGAGAAATTTGATTGTAAATTGATCATGCCCATCTTCATTTGGAAGAACAAAAGTTGTCCACCCAATTTCTTCCAAAATGTCCGAAATTTCATCTCTTAGTCCCAACTTGGCCATGTCATCCATGTCCACCATCTTGTTGGTTAAGAACTCCTTGTTGACAATCTTATTATACCTTACCTTTTCTTCCTTTGTAGACCTTTGGAAGATATCTTTATAGGAGTTAATGTTTAAGGATGCCTTTTCCCTTGGAGGCACAAGTTGCATGAGACTTAGGGGCCATATAATTGGTTTAGGAAGAAGGAAATAAAAGAAGATGAAATTTGAAACTGGAAGCCTTTAAAAGTGTTTAGAGAGAGAGAGAGAGAGAGAGGTTTATAATGCAAAAGTGAGGGTGAGAGTTGATGAAAGGTTAGAGAAGTAGTTTCTAGCCATTTGGAGTATTAAAAGGAAACTTATATCAGTTTAAAGGCAATTTTCAAAAGCTGCCATCTTGAGGTTCACGAGCGCAAAACCTATAACGATTAGAAAATTTGAATTTCCTGTATTATTTCCTGAGCTAGCGCGAATAACTCTTCTCGAGTGTGAAGTTTGAATAGTTGTAACGGTCAAAAGATTTTTCAATTTTCCTGAGTAGGAGACTAGGTTCCCGATCGTTGAACTTGAAAAGGTAGTAATGGTTAGGAATCAGTTCAAATCTTGCGAGTAGGAAAGAGGACTAGCAAGCACAAAGTAATTCCAAATCACGAAGGACAATTCATGATTGCAAATTACTAGTCATAAGTATAAACAACAAAGAAATGAGAGAAAGACTTATGCATCCTAGTGTGACATATAAAATATGAACATTTTTAATGTATTTGAGCAATTGAACCTTGAAGAACATTGAATTGAACTCTAAGAATATAATTGGTCAAAATTTCACATACATAGTTAAGTATAAACATGACGTATAAATCAAGCATATAAAATCATATAACCATATTAAATTGCACAAATATATGAATGATGTAATGCATGACTTAAGATTCATTTCAAACTAATGCGCTCCCATGAAACACACCAAGCTCTGTTTTTATAAAACAAAATCTTTCTTTATTGAGAGGTTTGGTGAAAATATATGCCGATTGGCTATTAGTGTCAATAAATTCTAACATAACATCACCATTTTGGACATGATCTCTTAAAAATGATGTCTAATATCTATATGTTTACTTTTAGAAAGTTGAATGAATTTTTTTTTTTGCAAGATTTAGTGCGCTAGTGTTGTCACATTTAATGGAAATGTGAGCAATCACTTGGCCATAGTCCTTGAGTTATTGCCTCATCAAAACAACTTGAGTGCAACAATAACCCATCGCCACATATTTCGCTCTGGTGGTGGATAAGGTAACCAAAACTTCTTTCTTGCTAAACCAAGAAACTAAATATTCACCAATAAAGTGACAAGTTCCAGAAGTTTTTTTTCTATCCAAAAGGCTACCGGTATAGTTGACATCCTAAAAACCAATGATATGAAATGATGAATTCTTAGGATAACGTAATCCTAAATGCATGTTGCCATGAAGATATTTTAAAATATGTTTTATTGCATGCAAATGAGATTCCTTAGGACATTATTGAAATTTAGCACATAAGCATGCACTATACATAATATCGATGGTTAAATATAAAAATAAACTGATCATACCTCTTTAAAGCTTTTCATCTATAGCTTTACCATTTTCATCTTTAGCTTTACCCTTTTTATCTTTATCCAATTTAGTTGATGTACTCATTGGAGTCTTGGCACTCTTGCATTCTTTCGTTCCAAATTTCTTGAGTAGCTCCTTTATGAATTTGGATTGATTGATGAAGATGCCTTTCTTGCTTCGCTTGATTTGAAGACCGAAGAAAAATTTGAGCTCTCCTATCATGCTCATCTCAAATTTTCTAGTTATAACTTAGCAAACTCTTGGCAAAGAGATTCATTAGTAGATGCAAAGATTATATCATCAATATAAATTTGAACAATTAAAGTGTCATGCTCATGCTTTTTAATGAAAAGAATTTGTTCAATATGTCCTTTAGAAAACCTATTGTCTAAAAGAAATGTACTAAGCCTTTCATACCAAGCTTAAAGAGCTTGCTTTAATCCATGTAAGGGCTTTGTGAGGTTAAAGACATGGTTTGGAAACTTATGAGTTTCAAAATCGGGAGGTTGTTCAACATAAACTCTAATATAAAATCATTTTAAAAAGCACTTTTAACATCCATGTGAAAAAGCTTGAAATTCATGTGAAATGCATATGCTATCAAAGTACAAAAATGTTATAATCTTGGTACATGAGTGAAGGTTTCTTTATAATCAATGCCTTCTTCTTGGTTATATTCTTTGATAACCAATCTAGCTTTATTCCTAGTGATGTTACCTTCCTCATCTAACTTGCTCCTATAGACCTATTTACTATCAATAATTAGGTAGTCTTTAGGTCTTGGAGCCAAGGTCCAAACCTTATTTCTCTCAAATTGGTTGAGTTCCTCTTTTTACATAAGAATCATCCAACTTTCATCATCCAAAGCCTCATCAATAGACTTTGGCTCAATTTAAGACAAAAAAGCAAGATTAGAATCTAATAACTTAGAACGAGTACTTACAACTCTTGTAGGGTCACCAATGATTTGCTTCTTTAGTGGTTTCTTACAAATTTCCACTCCCTTGGTGGGTCATTGGTTCCATGCTCTTAGGTTAGAGGTTGAGCTTTCTCTTGATATTGCTTTTGTTGTTCCTTATCATGATAATCCTTTTTTGCTATTTCTCCATTCTCCTCTTGATCAAGATTGAGGTTTTCCATGAAACCTACAACATCATCCAAACTACTACCTTTCCTAAGATCAAGTCTATATGATTTGTCAAAATTAATATGCATAGATTTTTCTACAACTAATGTTCTCTTATTGAAGATCCTATAAGATTTTCTAGAGGTGGAATATCCAAGAAAAATACCCTCATCTGATTTGCGGCAAATTTCCCTAGGTTATCCTGGGTGTTCAATACAAAATACTTGCAACCAAATACTCTAAGGTATGTGATATTGAGTTTTCTTCTATTCCATAGCTCATAAGAGGTTTTATTTAAAATCAGTCTTTTGAAAACTCGATTTGAAATGTAACAAGTGGTATTGGTGGCCTCCGCCAAAGAGTAGGTTGTAAACGATACTTATTAAACATTGTTTTAGCCATCTTTACCAATGAACAATTTTTCCTTTCAACTAACCCATTTTGTTGAGGAGTTATATGAGTGGAAAAAAATGTGAAATATCATTTTCTAAACAATAAATAATTTTCAAAAAACTCATTTTCAAACTCTTGTTAGATCTAAAGGCAATCACCTTTAGCCTTTATTATACATAAATGAATAAAAGACATTTTCATTAATTGATGTTAATTTACTTTATGAATTGATTAGATCATTAAATTTTTTAATAAAGTCCATGATATAAAATATAACATGAAGGAAATCATGATGAGATCATGATGTTGAGATTCCTGTCATATGTAATTACGTTTGTATCTAAACTATCCCTAGTCATTAGATCAATAAGACGAGACATTATAAGTTCAGATAGATTAGCACATGTTATACTCCTTGATTATTTTAAGCAGTAGATCTCATAAGTTATAAGCATGAGATATTTAGAATTAACTTGTGGATACTTGTTAAGAGTAGTTAAATATATTGGATGACCTACTATGAGACAATCATATAGATAATTTATTCATATGTCAGTGATAGTGTCATCACAGCAATGGTCCAAGTATCCTTAGACTTGAGGTGGTCAAGGTTATCTTGGATATTTATTATGTACTTTGACACCATTCCTTATTGCCTCATAGAGGTTGCTCGTGGGGTGGTGATTGCATATAGTTTGAGGTATTCAAAGGCAGTTGGGTAGCGAACAAAAGATTCAGCACTCTTGATAGAAGAAGTGTATACCCATGGTCTTTTGTTCGGAAAATTACTTAGGAATCTCTGGTCATAGTGAAAATATAATGAGGACGGTCTTTAGTGATATATTTAATAGAGTAATGAGTCTTACGGACAAGATCTAACATCATTCAAAGCAGATGTGACATAGTCAGTCTAGTGGGAGCTGGCACTAAGTCCATGCTCTGAATTGAGTGGGGTATAGTCTGGTGAAAGGATGAATTGCAGAAACAAATTTTTTATAGAAAGGTTCGTAGTCAAACCACTGACTTTCTGATCAATTAGGGATCATGATGTGTTGCTAGGTACCGCTCATGATTTGCTCGAGATCAAGTATTAATCTGGGTTGCTAATATAACTGGAAACTTAATGGTTTAGATGCATTGAATGTGTGAAGAACAAGTAAAATGGTCTTGGATAGGATCCAAAAGTATATGAGAAACTTCAAACAGTGTCTAGATTGCAGAAAAGTTTCAAGGGTGAAATTGTTGAAGCAGCATGGGCCCGTAGACATGTCGTACTAGTGCTAACATAGGCATATCGTTTGTGAAGAATAAAATGATAAGATAGAAAATAAAGATAGAAAATAAAGGTGAACTTCCTAGGAGGAGGTATGACAACAAAGTGAGGTATGATCCTACCTATAATGTTATGATTTTTCAATTGGGCATGATATTTGAAAATGTATAGCAATTTAGGGAGGCAATTCATATATATGTAGTAGAAAACCAAATTGAAGTTAAGGTAAGACCTAATGATTGGCATAGGTTTAGGGCGAAATGTAAAAAAAAAAGGTTGTCCGTGGATGATCTTTACAAGTATTGGCAGTAAAACAGGGGATTTCAAGATGAAAACGTATGATCTAGTCCATATTTAATGACCGCTAATTAGGGCCCAATTAATAAGATGGATTAAAGGTATATAAGTGAGTGGTTAAAGGTTATTGTCACATAAGTAAGTGGTTAAGGTCTTAAGTTTGCCAAGTTACATGGAATGGAGATTCTGGTTTTGAAGTGACAGAAGAGGCTTATTATCACATAATGGACCTAAGAAAGCAAATATGTTCATGTAGGTCTTAGCAATTGAAAGACATTCCTTGTCCTCATGCCATCTATGCCATTTAACATAAAAGCTTGAATTCAAGAGAATTTATTAATAGATGTTATAAAAAAGAGATGTACATAAAGGTATAACTATTTTATGTAGCCTGTACCGAACATGAAAATGCAGTTTGATTGCTACTAATAAAATATTAATTTGTGTTAGCAAAATGAGGCTGGTTCATCATATGTGATTAAGATTTCAAGAGAGAGCAATGATGTTGGTTCATCACAACTAATAAAGATTAATGATTGTCACATTCTATTGTATGATCCATTCCAACAATAGCCAAGAGTAGATCTAATTGATTCAACTTAAGTGACCATAAAGAAGGGTACTACTAAAGCTTTATTCTCATAACTACTTAGGAGTAAGACCAAGACTGTCACTTCTTAGCCCAATTTACAAGCATCAAAGTTATAGCCATTTAAGAGAAGCCCTATAAAAACCATCAAACTCATTGCCACTAAGGAGAGGCTTAAGAAAGGCCACTGATCAATCATCAATGTCTTAGCCGGTGGTCAATCATCAGTGTCTTAGCCATAGCTAGTGAGGTCCTATAAATGCCACTGAAGGATCAAGCACAAGCAAGATATCAACAAGTGTTAGAAGGAGAGGCAGATGAGATAGGGACAAAGGAGGTATTTCTTTAAGTGCTCATTCAGGTAGGTTAAGTTTTGCTTATTATTTTCTCATTTTTCTCCCCCTTTGTCAACATAAAAAAGAATTAAAGCACATATACAATCAATTAAGGGCATAAAAGAGAGCGAATAGAGCAAATAAAATAAAATTCATAAATTGATAGAAAAAGATTACAAAACAAACTAATTTTTTTTATCATAAAAGATCATATGCCACACACTTAAGACTAAGAAATAAAGGAAAAAAAAAAAGAACACAAAAGAAATGATGGGTAAAGGCCTAGGCATTATATACTCTCATGGCCTTGATCTTCCTCTTCATCACCTTCTTCATATGCATGCTCACGCTCAATTGGTGTATCCTTATCAAAGTTGATGGGACAAACTTGCATACCCATGTGGCATTGCATCACTTGGAAGTCTAGATGGAGATGCCTCATCATCTCAAATGTCCTTATTTGCAAGCTATAGACATCTTGTATAAAAGGAGGTTAAGGTTGCATTTGAGGCCTTGGTTCTTCTTCTTCCTCTTGAACTTAACTTTCTCCAAGGGAAAGCCCTGCCCTTTTCTTAGAAATAACTTATGAAGTCATTTGGGCCCATGGCATATTCGAAGCCATTATTACTAACCCTTCTTATGGCTTTGTAATTAAGGAGATAAGTGATGTCAAGTTGGTTCTTAAACTTAGCGGTTAATCTAAAAAAGGCGTGTGTTTTCATTGACGAGGAGCATTAGCTATTTTGCAATAAGGGTAATTTGAGAAGTGATGCCTATAACACCTCTTCTTGTTTTGGCCATGTGCACAAACTTGTCAAAAAGGAGAGAGGCAATGTCTATTAGCTTTTTGTGCATCATAGCATAAAAGATAAAACAAGCCTTTATTGGTGATTTTTTCATTTCTTTCACCTCTAGCATTGATCGTGAAGGTGATAACTTTGTGAAGGAAAAAATGAAGGAAATATTTAATATGTTTGGAATTGGAAATTTTGTTTAGGTGATTCTCAATGGAGATGGTTTGCCAAAATTAGGAGTAAGACATGTCCATTTGGATATCATCGAGAAGACCTTTGGTTTCAAAGCCATAGATGAAAGCAAATTAGTTTTTGGAAAGTTCATACCTTTGCCAAAAAATTTGGAATCGAATTCCATAGTTCTAAAAGGGTTGTTGGCATTCTTTTCCACTTCCAATATAGAGAGAAATTCTTCCTGAGTTGGTCATGACCATCCATGTCAGGTAGCATAAATTTGGTCCACCTAACCACTTTAAAGGTAGGCAAAAGTCCCTCTTTAAATCCAAGCTTCTCCATAGCATCCATTTCTAACATCTTGTTGGTGATATAGTTCTTCCCACAAAGATTTTGATATATAGTCTTCTCTTTTTTGGAACATCTCCTCCAAATGTCTTCATAGGTGTTAATTTGGCCTCGAGAAGATGAGGATGGTGCCTTACCCTTAGCGGCATGGGTCTTGGGGGTCATTGAGTTGGCTAAGGATGATGGAAAAGGTAAAAGAGATGAAAGATTGAAGATAAGAGTGCTAGAGAGTGGTTTTAGAGAGAGAGAGAGAGAGAGACAAATATCAGATGTTAGGAATGCAAAAGTGAGGAGGAAAGAATGAAATAAGGGGGTATTTGTAGTGTTGAAGGGCAGTTTATAGCCATTTGGGGTGATTAAAGAAAAGTTGTATCAGTTTATAAAAAGTAATGTTGGTTTTGAAAAAAGCTGTCATCGCATAGTTTGTGACCGTGAAATATGGTTCATGAAAGCGAATCAAGTAATGGTCAAGAATTTTGAATTCCTGAGCCATTTCCCTAGTGTGAGATGCTTTTTCCTATTGTGAGTTTCTGAAAGGAAGCAACGGTTGGAAAATCTTCAAATTTCGCAAGCGTGATCCATGGTTCCCGAATGTGAAACATCAAACGTTATGAAAACGGTTTAAATCTTGTAACCATGAAGGGGGATGTCGCGAGTGTGAAATAACTCACGACCAATGAATCTTAATTCACAACCACAAGTTATAGGTCTATGATAAAAATAAAAGAAAAATGAGGCATAGACACAAGTTTTCAAATGTGGCATACAAAATATAATCAATTTAAATGCCTTTGACCAATTGTACCTTGAAGAACATCAAATTTGAACTCCAAAAACACAATTGCTTAAAATTTTGCACATAAAACACATATTGACATAAATAAAGATGGCAATCACACAAAGCACACAGAAGCATAGAATTCACATAAAAAATGCATAAGTACATGAATGATGTAATGCATGACTTAAAATTTATTTCAAACTAATGTGCTCCTATCAAACATACCAAGCAACCTTTTTATATATATAAAAAAAAAACATTTCTTCATTAAAAGGCTTGGTGAAAATATCTGCTAATTGGTTGTTTTTGTCAATAAATTCTAATACAACATCACCAATTTGGATACGATCTCGTAAAAAATGATGTCTAATATTTATATATTTACTTCTAGAATGTTGAATGGAATTTTTTGCAAATTTATTGAATTAGTGCTGTCACATTTGCTAAGAATATGATCAATCACTTGACCATAGTCCTTAAATTATTGTCTTATCCAAAGAACTTAAGTGCAACAACAACTTGCTGCCATATATTCTGCTTCAGCGATAGATAAGTCAATCGAAACTTGTTTCTTGTTAAACCAAGAAACTAAACATTCACCAAAAAAACTGACAAGTTACAAAAGTGTTATTTCTATCCAAAAGGCTATCAATATAATGGGCATCTGAAAACCATTTTCTATGAAATAAAGAATTCATAGGACATCATAGTCCTAAATGTATAATGCCATGAAGATATTTTAAAATTCTTTTAACCGTATACAAATGAGATTCAATAGGACATGATTAAAATTTAGCACATAAACATACACTATATATGATACCTGGTCTAGAGGCAATTAGTCATAAAAGAGATTTGATCATACCTCTATAAAGCCTTTTATCGATAGCTTTACCCTTCTTATCTTTGTCCAATTTTGTTGATGTGCTCATTAGGGTCTTAGCACTCTTGGATCCTTCCATTCCAAACTTTTTAGTAGCTCTTTTAAGTACTTGAATTGGTTGATGAAAATGCCCTCCTTTTGTTGCTTGATTTGAAGACCAAGGAAGAATATGAGCGTACCTATCATGCTTATCTCAAACTCCCTAGTCATACACTTAGCAAACTCTTGGAAAAGAGATTCATTAGTAGCCCTAAAGATAATATCATTAACATAACTTTGAATAGTCAATGTACCATGCTTATGCTTCTTAAAAACCAAGTAGTATCGACATGCCTTTTAGAAAATCCATCATCTATAAGGAAAGCAGTAAGCCTTTCATACCAAGCTCTAGGAGCTTACTTCAATCCTTACAAGGCTTTAGTGAGCTTATAGATATGGTTTGAACACTCATGACTTTTGAAATCGGGAGGTTGTTCAATATAAACTTCCTCCAGAATAAAACCGTTTAAAAATGCACTTTTAACATCCATTGGAAAAAGCTTAAAATCCATATGACATGCATATGCTAACAAGATTCTAATGGCTTCTAATCTTGCTACAGGAGCAAAAGTTTCATCATAGTCAATGCCTTCATCTTGGTTATACCCTTTGGCAACTAATTTTACTTTGTTTTTAGTTATGTTACCTTGTTCATCTAGCTTTTTCTAAAGATCCACTTACCACCAACAATTAGGTAGTCCTTAGGTCTTGGAGCTAAGGTCCAAACCTTGTTTCTTTCAAATTGGTTGAGTTCCTCTTGCATAGAGTCACCTATCATTCAAAGTCTCATCAATTGACTTTGGCTCAATTTGAGAGACAAAAGCAAGATTAGAATCTAAAATCTTAAGAGTAGAACGAGTACTTACACCCTCAGTGGGAACATCGATGATTTGGTCCTTTGGGGTGGTTTCTCACAAGCTTTCACTCCTTAGGTAGCCCTTGGGTGTTATGCTCTTGAGCTTGAGGTAGAGCTTCCTCTTGATATTGCTCTCCATGTGGCTGCTCCTCTTGATCCTTATCATGATCATCTTTCTTTGAAAACTCTCCATTCTCCTCTTGATCAAGATCGAGCTTTTCCATTGTACCTATAACATCATCAAAAGCACTACCTTTCCCAAGATCAAGTCTAATAGATTCATCAAAATTAACATGAATAGACTCTTCTACAACTAGTGTTCTCTTATTAAAGACCTTATAAGCTTTACTAGTGGTAGAATATCCTAGAAAAATACCCTCATCTAAGAAGGTAAATTTCCTAAGGTTATCCTTGGTGTACAATAACAAACACTTGTATCTAAATACTATTAAGTATGAGATCTTGGATTTTCTCCATTCCAAAGCTCATAAGTGGTTTTGTTTGAAGCAAGTATTTTGATAATATGTTTTGAACCTATATTAACAATATTATGGCTTTGACCCAAAAGTAGATTGGTAAACCATACTCATTGAGCAATATTCTAGCCATCTCTACCAATGTTCAATTTTTTTTTTCAATAACCTCATTTTGTTGAGAAGTTTTTAGAGTGGAAAAATCATGAGAAATAGTATTTTCTAAATAAAAGTTTTCAAATAACTCATTTTCAAACTCTTTGCCATTGTCACTTCTAATCTTAGAGATAAAATATTCCTTTTCATTTTGGACCCTCTTGTCAAAGTTTTTGAAATTTTCAAAAGCATCACTAAATGAGCTAAGAAAATTACCTAAGTAAATCTAGGGTATTCATCAACAATGACAAAAGCATAGTATTTACCACCTAGGCTATCAATTCTATAAGCTTTAAACAAATCAAGATGCAAAAGTTGTAGAGGTCTAGAGATACAGCATGTTTAGGCTTAAATGAAGACTTATGTTGTTTCCCCCTTTAGCATGGCTCACAAGTCTTGTCTTTCATAAATTTGACCTTTGGGAGCCCATCCAATAGTTCATCCTTGCTTGGACTAGGAATTAAGTATATGCTTACATGCCCAAGCCTTCTATGCCATAACCAATATTCATCACTAATGGACATAAGACAACTAGAGGAGACATTATTCAACTTATAGGTTAACTTATGTAAGTCAATTATGCAAGTGTTGTCATCTCTATCTCTTTTGAATATCTCTTAACCATTCAAAGAGATCATTAGACATCCATTATGGTTAAAGATAGCTTGGTTTCTCTTATCACATAATTGACTCACTCAAAAGATTATGCTTCAAGCCATCAATATACAAAATATCATTAATAATCGAAGTGCCATTAAGACCAATAAAACCAATACCAATTACCTTACCATTAAAATTGTTCCTAAAGGTTACCTTACCATCATCTATACATTTGATGTGGGTGAAAAGGCTCTTGTTTCTCGTCATGTGCCTTGAACTTCCACTACCAACTAGCCATACATTTTCATTATTGGTGGACTTAAGGCATACCTACAAAAATAACAAATTTAGTTTTCTTTTTAGGTACCCAAATAAATTTGGGTCATTGGGGGTTATGAAGGGTTTTGATCATGTATTACATACATGTAACGCAGCGGAAAATAAAAATTTTCAAAACCCGAATCAAAGGATTTTCATGTGCCAATTAAAACTAATTTAATCAAAGAAAATTCAGAATTTATACCTTTATAATTTCTTGATTTTTCTTCAACTTCTCACCTTGTTGGGTT